>JBBPCW010000037.1:13985140-13999359 GCA_037974425.1 Phenacogrammus interruptus
CCAGGGAGACTGTCCCTGTAGTTAGGAAATGGAAGTCGCTTTGGATAAAAGCGTCTGATAAATGTAAATGTAAATAGGGTTACACCTGTTTTTCAGGGTTTGGACCCCTTACTTCCACTGAAGGGCAATTGTAATGCTTCAGCATACCAAGACATCTTGGAAAAAGCCATGCTTCCAACGTTGTAGACACAGTTTGGGGAAGAACCTTTTCTATTCCAGCATGACCCAGTGTACATAAAGACATGGTTGAATGAGTTTGGTGTGGAAGAACTTGACTGGTCCTGACCTCAACCCCATCAAACACCTTTGGGATGAAGTGGAATGGAGATTGCGAGCCAGACCTTCTTGTCCAACATCTGTGCATGACCTCATAAATTCTCTAAAGAATGAATGGGAACAAATTCCCACTGAAACAGTCTTGTGGAAGCCTCACAAAAAGAGTAGAAGCTGTTATAGCGGTAAAAAGGGACTAACTCCATATTACAGTGTATGTATTTGAATGCAGTACCAAATGGTGTAATAGTCAGGGGTCCCAATACTTTTGTCCATATGGTGTATGTGAAAGCTGGGCAATAGAAAGCAGGGCAGGAATAGGTTTGAAAGTTGATGCTGGTGAAGACTTTCAGAACAGCTTGGATAAAAACAAATCAAGCCTCACCACTCAAACAAAGCCCA
The DNA here is from genome assembly GCA_037974425.1 of Phenacogrammus interruptus. Lineage (NCBI taxonomy): Eukaryota > Metazoa > Chordata > Actinopteri > Characiformes > Alestidae > Phenacogrammus > Phenacogrammus interruptus. The sequence continues at coordinate 13,985,816 of JBBPCW010000037.1, forward strand.
TATAAACTAATCGAATCGCTCTTATTTTGAACATTCTATGGGAAGAACCAGTTAATTGGAAAAAAAATGGTCATGCATGGAATAGTCGGCGTTAAAAGAGAACAGCCAGCAACAAGATAAATGGAGGTAATCAGAGAAATCAAGAACGAGTCATTAAGACACCTGAAGACCCAAAGCAGAGACAGGAGAAAAAACATCCATATGGCCTCCAGAAGTTGGAAAAACTTGCTGGCACTTTCTACTCACTTTTGTTGGTCCACCTGTGTACAGTTAGTGTTAGTTATCCTCTTGCCCTTCATCGTGGGTGGATGATTTTGGGGTATGTGAGGGTAATTCTACCAGGTCTCGCATATTTCTCAGTCTTTTCTCCCTCATTCTCTAGCATCCAGTCATGTGTGGTAACTGGTAAAAGCAAACTTAAAAAGTATAGGCAGAAACATTTGCAGTTTCATTGGTTGAAGCTTTTGGGAAATTGTATTGCACAGAAACAAGGGAAAGGAGAGAATTAATGGCATGGTTTTTAAATCAGCCCGTAGCAATCGACCCATTCTGCATGGCTCCCGCAACACTAGAATTCTTTGTGCATTCATCTCCCTCTACATCCAGCTGATTACATTAGACTCTGAAAGCATAGCCCTCATTGCATTGTGCTCTAGCTAAAAAAAAGAATGCATTCAGTTTTCAGCAGGTTTTAATGCTCGAAAGCACATGCGCCAATGCTGATCAAGCTAATATCACAGCTGCCATACATCACAGATGTCGGAATGTGCCTTGACATTGATGTTAGCATAATGCTTTTATGGTAAACGGGTTATTTTGTCAGCTTTGCATATGTCACCATCTATAGCCTCGCATTTGTATTCTGCAAGATCGCACCGGGCCTGAGATGTCTCCCTATTATTGCAGATGGTTTGGCTTGTCAAGCGCCTGCTCTCTTCTTGTCATGAAACAAAGCAAGATTGGAGAAACAGTTGTGGTTTCTCAAAAGGGGATAATGTCGACACTGCTCAGTGGTTTTACACTTGTACCTTGCCATAGGTGGAAAGATGGCTTGGCAAGTTTTTGCATATCTTTGCCAATTACCTTGGGATTTGCATAAGGGGTATCATGGCGCTCTCTCAGGAGCCTTTATGTAATTCTCTTAAGGAGTATTATGAAGGGAAACATACTCACTTTCTGCTTTCTCCTTCTGTCCTTTTTCACTGTCCGTGCATCAAAAAGCACCAGCACTCATGGCTGTCAAGCGTCCATCACTGGAGAACACATCTTATTTGACACACGTCTTCCTTTTCTCCTCCGCTACAGTCCCATCACCTGACAGGAGAGAAGTAGGCACGGATCGTGACAAAGTTGATACAGCCTAGACTGCTGTATGTCTCAGCTCAAGTTATAAATGGAAGCTTCAGCGGACTGTAGCTACTGTCTAAAGTATTCATATTCTGCACTGTCTATGGTACACAGTGTCAGTGTGTCACTGGTTTGACAGCAAACAACCTTAAATCTGGATCTGTTTCATGGGTGCCAGGACAATATTTGGTCAGATGATGTACTCTGGCACTAGCATTCTCCAAGCATTCTCACAGACCTCAGCCAACAGAGGGGGACAACTTAGGGTATACTCACACTAGACATTGGTTCGATGGTGTCACTGAGCATGACGACAAATGTTGTATCCAGTTGTTTCATGTATACTCTCATCTGGCCACGTTTCCAGTGAACACTGCACCTCTGCCATAGACCAACATGTTTGTGTTGCATGCACGTATTACATGTGTATATGTCTGTCTATTGCCTCATAATAGCGTGTTGTTTTATATAAATAATAAAGCATTTTGCAGTACATCACTGTACACCACCTATATATTTCTTAAACACTGCCAGTTTAACCCTTTGATGCAGGAATTATGGGGAATTATGAAGTCAAGATTTCATGTGATTTTACTCTTCTTGGGGCATGAAAAAACCATCCACATTTGTTTCAAAAATTTTATATTTACAGGAAGTTACAGACATGTCCACAACACTGAACTGGGTGCACTTAAGCACTTAAAACTAGGGTGGTGCCATTAACGCCCCCCCCCCCCCCCTCCACACCCCGCAAACTATGATGAATTTCACCATGATATTTCAGTGACATGTCCGATTCACGCACGTTTTAAACCTGTCTCGGTCTCTCTCCCGGGGGGTGGGGGGCGGTGGTGTGTGTGTGTGTGTGTGTGTGTGGAGGATTATCGCCGTTAACGCCAAGATCCCATGCCCACCTCTACTTAAAACATAAAACAGTATAACAGTATAAAGGAAGAATGAATCAAACAGTTTTATCAAAAAACCATGAACAATTACAGCACTGTATGCTTTGAAAACCACTTCAAGATACTTTAACACCCTATAGCCCTATTTTTCAGGCCTACATAAGAAAACATACAGCAAAACCTCCATATTTGCTAAGTGAATGTTTCAAAACATCTCTAAAAAGAACAAACATTTTTGTGAGTCTCCATGCTTCTTTAAGAAAGCAGGGCCATGTTATTACACTATCATTATGTTTTCAACAAGAATGGACAGTTAGTGCATCACTGAACATCTGCATCTCCAAAAAGTCTCAGCCTCTCTGAACATTTTTATTTTCAAATGAATCTCAGTAGGCTATATGCTCAGTTTGCCAACAGTCATGTTGCCTAGGATTGATAAAGCATCCAGGGCACAGTGCAACACAGCACTGCATGCAGATATATTTGGTCTTTCGTGTGCAGGCAGCATCTAGGCATCTGTTTGCATTTTACAGTGGTGAACACTGTTTGTTTTCTTAGTTAGGCCTAACAATAGGGCTATAAAATTTAAAAGTGTGTGAAAGTATCTTAAAATGGTTTTCAAAGCATACAGTGAAGCTCATGGATCAAACTCAGTTCCATTCATTCTTCCTTTAAGTTTATACTTAAACTGTTGTGTGCTTAAGCTGTCTGTAACTTAGAAATATACTTAGCAATGCATGATGTCCACTTTGTTGGACACATGCTTAATTGCTACTTTTCCTACTTATTTGAAATAAAATTTTCAAACTGAAAAAGTAACATCGCTATTTAGATATTCCAGCAAATCATCATATTTTTTTTTTACCTCTAGGATATTCAAGCAGTGGTAAACTGTTCTCTGTCAGCCAGATGGCTGTGCCATTTCAATGATGCATTAAATCACTGTATCTTTTGCTTTCAGTGTGAACAAATTATGAAGTTCATTTGAAACGACTGGAATATCACATGCTTTTTCAGCAGTTTGTGTACCTAATAATAATTATAATCTCATAATTCAGATGACCCAGTCATTCAGGGTAACAGTGTGGAGTCCTTTATGCATTAGAACTGTTCTGGTAGGATTAATTATTCAGAGGGACATCTGTAATAATGTTTACACATCTGCTCAGTGATGAAACAGGATCTGGACAGGAATAAAATAACCGCAGGATAAGCAAGTTTCTATTGGGTTGTATTCTCTAAAACTCAAACTGGCATGGTCATTGAAACCCATTAGTTTATAATATTGAGGGGAAAAAATAACTGTATGCCTGTAACTGCCATTATAATAACCTCCATAATCAATAATATAAGATCAAGTTTTATTAGTGGGAAATTTGCATTATTATGGCAAATAAAAACAAAACAAACAAAAAAATTAAGTTAACAACTGTTAAAGACCACATTATCAAAGGATTCTATGAAAACATATTCCAATTCAAATAAACATTTTGCCCTACCACAGCAGCTGTATTAATGTTGTCAGGGTTATATTTGAAAATGGCTTTGACCAAGAGTCCTTTTTCAGTGGGCAATAACCTGGTCTGGGAGATTCACCTTCCCCCAAATTCAGTTGTAATGTCAATCTGCTACACCATCTCCCACTAATGAACTTCTCTAAATTATATCTGCATGTTAAATGGAACTAATTACACTATTTGGACAAAAGAATTTTACGCCTGACCATTACACAAACAGGCATTTAATGGCATTGCATTTAAATACATTGACTTTACTAAGGAGTTGATCCCCGCTTTGCAGCTATACAGCTTCCAATCTTCCTAGAAGGCTTTCCACAAGATTTTGTGCAAACCAATCAAGTTCTTCCACACTGAACTCCTCCAGCCATGTCTTTATGGAGCTCGCTTTGTGCACTGAGGTACAGTCATGCTGGAATAGAAAAAGTTCTTCCCCAAACTGGGTCCACAGAATTGGAAGCTTGGCGTTTTCCAAAATGTCTTGGTATGGTGAAGAATTAATATTGCCCTTCACTGGAAGTAAGGAGCCTAGCTCAAACCTTGAAAAACAAGTGTGTCCCAATTCTTTTGTCCATATAGTGCATGTCAGATGGAAGGTTGGGGACGACTGCTTTATTTGGATGTACCATTGACTACAAATCACATACAATTAAGGATATTATCAAGTAGAAGGAGACTCGTAAACATTTTTTGGGAAAGCTCATAATGTGTGAACTTGAGGAGATAACTGCCTGGGTGAGTTGCCAGGATGACCAGTAAGTAAACAGATTTTCCAATAAGGATTTTGCATACAACCTCAGAGGTCTACACCAAGAGAAAAGGACAAACAGTTGCATACTGTTGACATACAGTACACTTCAACTTTCCATATCCTTTTTCTGTGAGAAGTCAAACGCAGACACATATATCCAACAAGGACACCAGAAGTGGGGCTGCTGAGGATGTTGCTGTACCCCTAGATTTCAAGACTATGTAACTGCTGAATAATCAAAAAAACAAACAAATTAATGAACTAACTTTAAAGATCTGTGTGTTTGTCGTGGGGTGACATTTGTCACTTTGTTATTTTAGGTTTTATTTAAGTGTTTTTATAATCTGCAGATTATGAAAACACAAATTGTTTTGGGAAGGGTGGTTAAAACACAAGCAGCTTGTGCTCCAGTGTGAAAGTGTACTCAGTGTTATAGGCGGCAGGTAGGTTACTATTTATTGTATCTGCTCAAAGGACGTACAAGTGTGCTGTGTGATTTGTGGGTGAAACTGCCGGTAATGCACACATATCAATACTCTGATGGACTGGGTGGGTTTGTAGGAGTAGGAGAGAGCAGGCTGAGGGTGTGAATCAGTTTAATGTGTGCGTTATATGTGTATATTTCTGTCTCTTGTCACATAACAGCATAATATTTTATGTAAATAAAAGAGCATTTTGCATTACATCACTACACATCACCTATATAATATGGACAAAAGTATTGGGACACACCGTGTTTTTTAGGCTTTTCAGGCATTCAGGTGAATGGGAATCTTAATGCTTCAACATACCAAGACATTTTGGATGACACCATGCTTCCAACATTGTGGACACAGTTTAGGGATGAAGCTTTTCTGTTCCAGCATGACTGTGTCCCAGTGCACAAAGTAGTTCAGTGTGGAAGAACAGAGTCCTGACCTCAACCCCATCCAGCACCTTTAGGATGAACTGGAATGGAAATTGTGATCCAGACCTTCTCATCCAACATCAGTGTCTGACCTCATAAATGCTCTACAGCAGTGGTCCCCAACCTTTATTTTGTCACGGACCGGTTTAATATAAGAAACTATTTTCACGGCCCGGCCTTTAAGGAGTGGCAGATAAATATACGTATTTATACAAATCAATGATACGCATAAAAAAATTAAAAATATAATAATGAGGTATCTTTAAAATATAATAATAAACGTAAATCCAGTGTGTACTCACAGCTTTATTAACAGCATTTTCATAACAACGAGCCAAAAACATAACACGGGTAACATCCACGTTTTTTTTTCTTCTGTGCAGCCCGCGGACCGGTACCACAAGACCTGCGGCCCAGGGTTTGGGGACCACTGCTCTACAGAATGAATGGACACAGATTCACACAGAAACTCTAGAATCTTGTGGAAAGTCTTCCAAGAAGAGTGGACGCTGTAAGGGGAAGCTGTAAAGGGAGACCAACTCTATATTAAAGTCTATGTATTTGAATGCAATGTCATTGTAATAGTCAGTCCCAATACCTTTGTCCATATAGTTTATATACTTAAAATTTTAGCGCCACCAGTTTAAAACTGTCCTGTGTCCGTGATGTCCAGTGTCCTAGGCCTTATACTCTTCCTTCTTCTATTACTGGCTGCACATTTTGCACTTAGCTCTTACACTGTGTGTTTTGTACATACACTTTATAAACGGTGCACTGTAAACACTCACATTTTTGTTAGCAGCAGGTTATTATTTAGTATTCTGTATTCAAATATTTTTGGACATTTTCATTTGAATATATGTTTATGTTATGGCTCTGGCAACAAGAAAAATCCCTATACTTCTGTAATAAAGGTTTTCAGCAAGATTTATAAATTTCCACATGGAATAAATCTGACCTGCAGCATACCTCTCCCCCCCAGAAGAGGGAATATTAGAATGCATTGTTTAGAACACATTTTTCCGCTGCACCAAATGACATTTCAAAAGTTCAGCACAGCTTCAACCTTTCCCCACTGCCTCCAATTCACAATCTCAAAGGAGCCACAGATCTCTAAATCTAGAACCATCCATGCAAGCCACCCACTTCACACAAACTTCAAAAGCGGTAGTTGTCTGTATGTGATACTGCGCTCCTTGTGTTAACATTCTTATTGCAAATCAAGAAAAAGACTGTTCCAGAGTGAGCATGCCATCTTAACCTACAGGAGCAAAAATAAATAAGGAGCACCAAATTATTATTATTATTATTGTTGTTGTTGTTGTTGTTGTTATTGTCTGTTATTATTATTGTTTTTTACACCGAACTCGTGTTTAGTTCATCAGGAGTTACAGCTGTAATTTATATTTCAGTAATGTCCAGGGGGGTATTCCATGAAAAAAGTGAGACTTGAACTAGCGCTATCTCCCAATTAAGCCTCAAGTTGTTCCACTAATGCGTTACAGGGTTTCCCAATCAAGGCTAATTCAAGCGCAGACTTGCATAGTCTCGCTTAGCGCTTGCACCCCAGGTATTTAAGAAGCCCAAATGAATCGATGGCCGAGAGGTAGATGAAATGACATGGAACCAGAGCAAAACGAAAAGAGCCTGTTTTCATTTTCAGCAGAAGAACACAAAAATATTATAACAAAAAAAGGCAATCAAGTGTCCATAAATAAACACCCCTTGTTTGTACTGGTAGATGTTTCATGTGTATGAAAGCAAAAACCAAAATATTTTGGTTTTTGCCCTCATGCCTTTTTGGTTTTGAAGATAAAAGAAAGGTCTGCGCCTCTCTTTGCTACCTGAAGACAGGCTGCTTACTGACAGTATTACATGTTAACATTAATCTCGCTGCATATAAAATAATTGTCAAATTTTGGTTAAAAGATTATGATTGAATGAGAAATGCATCATTCTGCAAAAAAAAGTCACAGTGAAGTAAAAATAATCAGTGGAATTACTTTTTAAAGCATATTAAATTAAATATCTCATAACTTACTATGAACTTTCAATATCAATTACATTTTAAAATGTTACTAAAACAGTAACACAATACTTGCATGAAATACCCCACCATGGAAGAGAACGAGCAAATGCACTACGCTGGTAGAAATTACCACTGATATGTTTGATTGAGGTTTCTGTCTGTAGTATTTAGCACTACTGGTCTGTGAGTTTAGTGAGAAGATTCAGACGACAGCCACAAACGGTATTGATTTGAATCGTAAATAGATCGTGTTTGTAGAATTAAAGGAATGTTGAGCATTGAGTCGAATTTTTTGCGTTCTTTGGCACCATGCAGGCATGACATTAATTTTAAGGAAAAAATGCTCTCTCTCATTCTCTCTCTCTCACACACACACATTTGGAAAAAAGCCATTAATTTCCATTAGTTTCCTTCAGGCTGAAGTGAGCTTTGTTGTTTCTCTTTGTCGGTTTTGTTTGGTTTACCAAGTCGGTGCGCTAAGCTTATCTATTGTAGACACAGCATGTAAAGCCAGGGGCAGAGTGTGGAATTAGCTCTGGCTGGCCCGCCGCTGTGGCACTGTGACCAACTAACCGCTCACACACTTGCTTACACTCCTCCCCATAGGTGTGTGCCAGCACTTTCCCATCACTGCCTTATCAGATAACCCACTCTCTGCATCTCTCTGCGACTGCTGCCCCACCCTGGACACCTCACAGAAACATAAACAAACAGCGCTCAAGTGTCTCAAATGGCTGAAAATGTGCTATTAAGCATGTTTCTGTTGTCAACTGGGCTGTCATCCAACCCCCACACTGATGTAAATCTACACATCATCTTTGGTGTATTCCCAAACATTCCCAAACTGCTGGAGTCTCCAGGTGTCCTCTGTAAGGTCACTCCTAATCATTTTCTGTTTCCTAGCCGTTTTTTTGGGAACCTTTCTTGTTTACGACGCACAGTTCAACTTTCAAAGACCCAGTATTCAAATTTGACTAGTGCTGCATTAACACAGTTGAATAAAACATTCTTTCTTGTCTCTTTATTTTCTTGTTTGGTCGGATAGCCATGTGGATTCATGCACTAGTCATGTCTGTTTATGTTTAAAGTGAGTTCAGTGAAGATCAAGGGCAATGGATAGGAATGGAAGATTCATTCAGCTATACTGAACCAGCCAAGAGTCACCAACCCTCCCAAACAGTGCACCACTCAAGCCCTTTAAATTATTTTTCAATTCTGTGAAATGTTCTAACAGGATCTGAAAATTGGACCAACTTGCTCATGTTTGAGAGCAAGTATTGATGTTATTTTACACTTTTCTGCCACGAAACTCAAGTTCCCCGAGTGCATTTTTCATAATGTTACATCAGTCATTACCTACAAAAGTCAAAAGTCTGAAGTCCACTTTTTCCCTTCCCTGTGGTTAACCAAATATCTGCTAATTAACTCCAATTGATTTTTAATTAATTGCGTGCAACTCCTGTGGATGAAGCCCCCTAATCTTTAATAGTCAGGATCAAGTGGAGTTCTGTCAACAGTGCATTTAAATCAATACCACCAAATTAGGTTACTAAGAGAAGAGATATTGCATTATGAGCTAAATCTAACTGAGCACTATTTCGTCTGGTTTATGGAAAGAAAACAGAACAGAAGTTACCAGCGATGGACCAGGGCAAGATGGAGATAAGCAGGTCCAAAAACACACAGACTCTAAAACAGTGGGGGGGGAAACACAGATTTCTGAACAAATACTGAACAAAAAATGAACTACTGGTGGATGAACCATCAAACACATGGAAACACATACACAGAGCTGGTGGCCTCGTGAGTAGGGAGTTGCCCCTTCAATTGGAAGGTCATGGGTTCAAATCCCAGGACTGCCTGTGGCACCACTGAGGTACCCTTGAGCAAGGTACCTACTGCTTCACTCGGAGAACGGGTTGAATGCAGAGATATAGAATTTCACACTGTTCACATGCTGTAGTGTGTTCACACATGACAAATAGACTCTTTACACAAAGACATAGAAAACAGACCGAGAAATCGTTACAATACATATTTGATTGTATTATTATTTCTTGAAATATAAATAAAACACTTACTTCCCAGCTAAATAGCTTTTATACATAATTGAACGTTTTCACAGTACTGTATTTTTGTTTATTCTGATGTTAGATCATGTTTTTTACTGTCAGTAAAATACACTCGCTGCCAAGATAAATCATTTTAAACAACTTTTTTAAACATCAAAAGAGTTTTGCAGAGTCCTGTATATAATACTGTAAATTGAAGGCCATACGGCTGCACTTCCAACTGTAGCTATTTACATATTCATCCTGGCTGGTTTATGAATTAGCCCTCACAGTTTGAGACCGAAGTAACCTGATGCGTGTGCCTGCCGGGAAAAAAAATCAAGCGGAATGTAACGTACGAAAACATTCTCGACTCAAAGAAACCTCTATACCCTCGTCCCTCAGCAGTCCCTCTCTGAGCTAACAGGCCAAGGAGCCCCTTTCTAATTCACAGCAGAGTCTTGCTTGTAGCTACATAATTACAGCATGCAGTGCAGCAACGGTAGCATCTGCCTCTTTACTTTCCCTAAAGGGGCCTTCCATAGGGTTTAATGAATTTTAACTGAGCCGTTATAATCCCTTGGGTCCCCCCTCCCCACTCACACATCCCCCACCAACTCACACAATAATCTTTTCAAATGTGGCCTCACCCCTCAGCTGTGTGCTGCAGGGGCTACAGGTCCATGCCACGTGCTTACAGATGGTCAACAATAGAGGGCTGGATCAGTTAGCTGTCTCTTTAAACGTATTGCTAAGAGACGGAATTTGCAAATGGGTTTGCTCCTCATCAGGCTGTTGGACGGCCCTCTCATTCTGCTGTTAGTCTATTGAGAGAGAGAGAGAGAGAGAGAGAGAGAGAGAGAGAGGCCTAAAGGAAGAACAAGGACATTTGAATGTAAACATGTTTTCCACCCCAGCCAGTAGCTTTTAAAAGAGGCAGGGAAAGACCACCATTGGTCAAGAAAGTGACAATTTGTTGTTATTACTGCGTCAGTTCCTGAGCCGCACCGGTGTGTATAAATAGGGCACTATGACATAACACTATAACGGCATGAAAAGAATAAATGCCGTAAATTTAAATGTAAAATAAAGGATCATAGGAATATGTATGGATATGTCAAACAGTACGGTCTTGAAATACAGCTTTATACAAGTTTGCAAATATGGGCCACATGTATGGGTATACATACAAGTGCCTTTGGTCAAATAGCATGGTTTTGTTTTCTATGTGAAATGCATTCTTTTTTGAGACACACTTATCCACATTTTAATCAATAGTTAATGTTCACTTGCTGAATATAACATGCTGAAAACAAGCAAATAAGTAGAAACTGCGCACATAAATAATTAAGTGTGACCTCTATAGAGCATGTGTAGCTACTGTCATAACAAAAGCATTTCATCTGACCGGGAGTGTTTAATCATGCATACATTATATAAGCAGTATAGCCATATGAATATACACAGATAACAAATGTATTTAAAAATCGAACTTATATTGTTTCTATTGTATGAATAAAATGGAAAACGTCTCCCGATAAATAACGTTTGACAGAGAACACACTTCTGCCCATTTTAACGAACTATTACCATCATATTCGATTAATTGACCATACTGGAAAGAAAATTATATTAAAAAAAAAACATAAAATGTAAAACTAATGAAACTGACATAGAGAATGTTGTATCACATTAATGCAACGATAATGGGTGATAATAATAGGCTGTATTTTTGTGAAAATGGACACAGTTGAATAAGTGCAGTGCATTACTTTATAACCATCTGACATATAAATACCTCCTTTGTGTTTTTTCCGTCTGACGTCTGTTTTGCAGGGTGATTAGTCCCTATTTGCTCTATTTTTTACTCCGTTTTATTCTCCTTTTTTCATTTTTAAAACCACTAAGCTTTGCAATGGTGAAAACGCAGAAGGCTTTCTTTGCCTCCTAAATCTAATATTTGACTTGAAAATGTCACGCTGGCTTTCATTAGTGACTCAGAGAGGCCACTCGTATTTTTGTGCTATTTATTTCGGCTGAGCCTTCACTTTCCTCACGCCGATACGGCTGATCAATCACACCTACGCCTTCCACCCCGAGTTAATTTAACAAGATAGAGTAGTTCAGCAGTCTAATAACTGCAGGAGTGAGGACGAGTGGAAAAAATATATCAAAACTCTTCTCCCTGATGGGGAGAGAGATGCAGCGCAGTTTAAAAACTTTGATCTTTCAGGGGAGGATGAAAAGCCCACTGCTTATCACCTGTCACACTCTTGTCTACTTAACACTTAGGCAGAGACGGAGGCCCTGACAGTTTTAAATCCAGCACAAAAAGAGGCTTTTAAGTCAACAAACTTTTGAAAGTGCCTGATGTTTTAAGAAGACTGTCAGTTCTGCGCTCCATGCTCACCGTGCACAGCAAAGGCACCCACCGAGTTAGAATAAGCAGATATTTTTCAATCATCATGCTATCTTTTAACATTTGCTAATATTTGCTGGTTTATTGGCACTCAGACATGATGGTGTATTATATTAAAGACGATGAGATGAAACACAGTCTGACAACATGCCATCAGAATAAATGCCCCAAAAATGCTTCTTTGGAGTCATATCATAACAGAGATGTTTAAGGAGCAATGTTATTTAAAGGGGCCATGTCATTGTTTAATCCTGATGATGTCACAAACCAGCACTTGTACATATATCTGCCTATTCAGTCTACAGCTGTTTAGCCCGGCCCAGTCATGAGAAGTCTTTCAACATGGACTGCTTTTTGAAAAAGGCACAGTACTGAGCAGCCAATTAAACCAGAGCTCATTTACATACATCTGTCTTAAAGGAGCAGTAACAAAAACAGCCTGTGCAGTACATATATCCGTTTACGGCATCGTGCACATATGTATATATGTTTATGTATATTTCTACACATATGTATATTTATGTATATTATGTATATTTTATACTATACTGTTGAATCCCTGTATAGCTTTTATTCTATTGTTTTTCTGCTCTTACTTTTGTTCTATCCACTTTCTGCCAGAACAATGCAAAATGGGACTAATAAGGTTTGTCTCATCTTTTCTTATCAAATAATGAAAGACTGGAAAACAATCTTGTGAAAATTAATTATAACCATTTCTGATACCATAAAAACATACTCAAACATTATAAGTGGATGCAAAGTCGGGGGGGTTGGGGGGTGGGGCGGGTATAGGGATAGGGAACATTATATTTATCCCTATATTATTCCTTGGGCTGGCCTGAAAGGAACCTCACCCCCTCATTAAATGAGAGAATGTATTATTGGGCTATATGTTTCGTAAAATATTGTTTTCTTTGTAAAATCATGCAAATATTTCAGCAATAAAATTCAGTATATTAGAAAATACATTAAATAATGTGATTTGAAACTTACCTGCCTTCCCCATTTGTTTCAAATCGTCAGTCACTCATTTACTATTGCTTCAAAGGACTATGAATAAAGGAAGAGGGGAACTTTTGAATTTTCTCTTTAAGGTGCCCCCTATCTTCTTTAAGGCATATGACACTTTGCCTTTGACAATGAACCAGTCACTTAAGGTCAAATGTCATGAGCGGCCAAGCATCTGTTTGATTTCAAACTTTCAAAAAATGTCACTTCCGTGGCTGTTGCTGTTATGGTTCAGTTGCGAAGGCTGTGATTGGTCAGAAGCTGCTCTATTTGAATGTGTGAATAAACCAGCTGGCACATGCAGAGGGGAAATGTCAACTCCCTCCCTAACCAACACATACATACACACACACACACACACACACACACACACACACACACACACACACACACACACACACACACTTTCCTTCCCCAAACCTCACCGTTTACTATGGAGGCAGAGTCATCTGTTGACACAACGGCATGCCGAGGGCTGAAGTAATTCAACGCCAAAGGCCGAGAGACAGAAAGGAAATGATCCGCCGATGCCCATTGTGTGTGGAACAATAGCAGACACGAGTGGCCTATTGTCAGAGTGAAAGCTAGACATACGGCAAACCCCCCC
>JBBPCW010000037.1:14058153-14071474 GCA_037974425.1 Phenacogrammus interruptus
CAAAAATCGCCACTTTGGCCGGAGTTTTTAAAAACCTACGTTTTCACCGACCCAAAACGCCGTTTACGTGTGGACGACAGGCCAAAACGCATAGAAAAACCTCAGTTTTCAGAAATACCCGTGTACGTGTGGACAGGGCCTTAAACTAGCAGTTATTAAGCCTCTGCACTAGAAACCAAATCTTGATCCATATAAGCAATCAAACTGCTGATCTTTTTCTTATCTACCATTTACATATTAGATTTTAGAGAAGGTTGTGGCCCATCTACTCTGTTCTGAATGAAAATCCACATATCAAAAATGTCACTCATTACAGCACTGAAACAACCCTAGTAAAGATAATAAATGATCTTTTACGGTCCACTGATTAAGGTTATCGATCTTTGCTAGTTTTCTTTGACTTCAGTGCAGCATTTGACATCGATGACCACTCTATTATATTAGACAGATTAGAAAACCTGATTGCGATCACAGGAAAAGCTCAATCCTGGTTTTAATCATACCTGAAGCTACCAGTTTGTAGCAGTGAAATACAAAGGTAAAATATGGAGTCTCACACGGTTCTGTTCTAGGACCTCTATCATTATGGCATACGTGAGATTACTTGTGGTCAAAAAGGCTACAGTTAGGGGGAAGCCCTCCAGGCTAGGATACGTTTTTTTTGTCTAGACTGAAAACAAAGGTGCAGATCAGGGAACAGGTAAGTATGGGAGTAAACTGGGCTGTTTGTCCTTCCACTGTCATGCAGTCTTTGTAATATTGCATTTGCAGCTATGAATACAAGCCCCAACAAAGCCATGCATGCAAATCTTTAATCATCAGAGGTTCACTATTGTGTTTAAAGACTCTGCAGGCCTGTTAGCCTGTTAAAATAGCAATGTGTAGCAAAATCCTATTTTGTACATATTATGCCTCCGCAGTTAAACTACATTCTCGTCCTCATGCATATGCATTTGAGGGTGGGCTATGTGAAACGCAGGAGGATCGCGCTAAATAGTGGGTACAGATCTTACAGTTGTGGCTGCACACATATTCTGCTCGATTTACTAAAGCTTAAGCAACTTGCAGGGGCCAGTTTTGCATCGATTGTCCTCCATCTTTTAAAAACAGATGTACATTTACGTTAAGGTCTCCAAAAGCATGATGTTGAAAGTCTTTCTTTAACAACAGTAGCTGAAACAGTAGTAAGACCAAGACATTAGCTGAAAACATTTTACCATCAGAATCTTCATGGCAAAACTCTCTGAACACGTGTGAGAAGATGTGGCACAGAATTTACAGTGACATGACTGCATCACATTATATTGTCTTGTGTCTGCCCCACTCAGTCCTTGTTTTCTGTCAGTCAGAAAACTATTTATATTTTCTGAGTATATTTTTATTGAAGTCACACCACCGAATCCATCTGTTTTCATTTTTTGTCCTGAGCTTCACCCTTGCACTGCCTGCTATTTTATAGCTTACTGTAACAACTCCAGCCCATCTCATGATACTCCCCTCTGTTATTCCTCGACTTTGTGTACATTTACGCGTGATTTCTGTTTGTTTTCACTCCTTGGCTGCACCCCTTAGTGCTCCAGATCTGAAGGGGCCAGCTCGTCAATATCCTGATCCTAAATGGCCTGCTCTCCAGTCCCTGGATCCTGAGTGTTCCTGCTCTTTCTGTCGACCCCAGTCATTGTCTCTGTCCGTGTCAGTGTACCTGTCTCCATCCTTAAATTCATTGGCTTGTTATACCTTGTCCTCCTGTCCTGTCTGGTGTCACTTCCCAGTCACAGTCCAGTTCTGTGTTCAACCAGACGGTCTTCGCAATGTATGTTCCCCTGTCCAACCAAATATCCAGTCCTCTATCATGACTCCTGTTTCACTTCTGCCTCCTGTCTTTCCCAATGTCTCGTCTTTTGCCTCGTCTCCATCTCCTGTTCAGGCACCTCGTTTAGCCTAGGATCCCATCTCCAGTTTCATCTTCTGTCTAGTCCCCTTTACTGTCCAGTGATCAGTATCCTGTCCCATTGTCCAGTCCTTTGTTCGGGTCTTGGTCCAGTCTTCTGCCCAATCTAGTGTATATTCATCTGTATGCTCTCGAGTCCAGCCCCCTGTTTCTAACCCTCTTCAGTCCTGTCCACAGTCTCGGTCTCCTGATCAAGTCATCATCACTTACTGTCCTGTCTCCATTTCCTTGTCTGTTGTCGTCTTCTCTTTGGCCTTTGGCTCAGTCCAGTGTCCCTGAGCATGTCCTGTGTTCCATTTAGCTCTAGTCCCGTGTCTTGTTCCCGTTTTCTCAGTTTCTCTGCCTATTCTGTCTTTTTCTTCTCTTTTGTTCTGCGTGTCCTGCCTGTTACCCCTCCTTTAGGCCAGCTCCCTTGGCCGATCCTTTGTCACGCCTCAGGAGATGCGCTCTGTGGGGGGTTCTGTAACAGTTTCACCACATCTTGTCTCCACACTGACTCCTGTAATTTGTTTACATTTACATGTGGTTTCTGTTTGTTTTCGCTCCCTGGCCCTACCCCCTTTCATGTGTGTACTTGTACTCTGCCCCCCACTGCTGAACCCGAATTGTCAACCATTATATTTCCCCTGTTTGTATCTAAGTCTTTGACAGTATTTCTAGCTCAGTGTTTTCCCCATTTGCGCTTCGTTGTTTTATATATTAATATTCAGTTCTTAGTTCTGCATCTGTTTCATGTTTATTTTTTACGGTGGTTTGTGTTGTGCCTAATACAGATCACATCTGCACATATGTGCGCCGCATCATCACACCAGCACCTGTCTGTTTGTTAACCCTCCATGGTACAGCTATTCGTTGTATGTATGTACCCCTGTGAGTCATTCCTTGTTTGTCATTCCTTAATACTACTATCTGTTTTCTGAATTCTCGTTCATTTAGTATTTCAGTCATTCATATTAAGTTTTCATGTTTACGTCAATCCGTTTAAATGTGGCCATTATTTTGCAATTGCTTTCCATTCTTGTCCACTATTACACCCCCTGTGCTACAAATATCTGTGGTCTTGTTTCACAAACTCCGTTATCTTATCCAAAGTAAAATAATCCAATATTGGTGAGAGAGGACTTTGTCTGCTGATATGGTCTCTTTGTGTTTGAACTGTTACTTTCTGTTTTGTCTCAAGCTTGTTGATGATTTCGCTTTTTAATTGTGCTTCACGAGAGTTTGCTGTAAACATGTCTGTTACAAGACTGAATGTGGATAATAGTGACCTGTCAGAGCTGCCTTTATCTTGCCCTCACAAATAAACCCTTTGTGCATTCTGAGACTTGTCACCATTACCCAGCAATATGTAATACGAAAGCCATTTCAAAATTGTTAAATACACCTTTTAAAATCTCTTCTGGCAAACACAATTTTCTCTGGTGAAGCAGTGGGCTAACAGTGCCAACACTTTTTTTGCTGATTTTTATTTCTCTTTCAAACTCAGGGTCAATCCAATAACTGTCGACAGGAGACACCGGCTTCATCCTGAACTGCTTTATCAACGTCTACACAGAAGCAGTCGCCAGCATGGTGCATTGGACCTGATATCCATTGTGAGTTCAGGGAGCACATTTTAAATTAATATTAAAGGAGGTGCTGTCTTTGCTTATTACTTGTTTTTTGCTTTTTTTTTTAAATGTAACCGACACCATGCTTGAAAGGGTTTAAATCATGTACAACATTCAGAGATTTACATAAACAGTGGGCCAGATGTAGTAAGCATGTTGAAGCATGTTTCAGTAGCAAATAAGATACTATAGCATGAAAATAATACAGATCCTAAAACTAGAAATACAGTCTTACCAAGAGACTTAGTTTTTCTATTTTTATTTTGCATAGAAACAGAGTTTCAGGTGAATGTGTCCTGTTTAAAATGATATGGTTACCGTTCCTTATATTTGTACCAGTGTTCAGATATTTAGTGATATAAAGAACTACATATTACTGCCTAGCATTACTCACCTTAGAAAGTAAGTCTAGCTTTCTCCACGGTCAGATTTTTTTCTTAATATGCGCCTTTACATGTCATTTCAAATGTTCTAGTTGTTAAGAATTTGTTTTTATTGAAGAGTAAATCAAAATCATGGAAGCAATACAGTGTCACTATAAGCATAATAAGTGTATGTTTTGGCTTAAAATGTGAAAAAAGTGAGACAGATGAAGGTAACTGTTCTTAAAACAAACAAAATTGTCTTTAATTCACAGTACACAGTAGTCTTCACAGAGAAAAAAGATGAATCGCCTAATATGAGATCCATTCATGGTTCTTTTTGCAGTGTATCTGTAGGAGAATTGCACTTGTGTTTATGTGTTTTGATTCGGAAGAACAGCATTTATTCACATTGCCATCTCTTCATCCCTGAACTTGTGCTCTCTTTTGTCCCATTTCACTGCACCCTTAAACCCGGTGCCTCCGAAGCACAGTGCAATTAAGATGTGGATTCGGATACAAGTTGCTTGATTAGCTACAGCCTTACTAAGCTGGACAGTAATATTAAAATGTTTGCAGGAACCTTTGTGAAGTTTACATGGAAGTAACTTTCCTGACTATCAGGACACATCCACTGAAAGACGCATGGTCTAATACTCTGCCTTCTAGATATAAGTCCTGTTTAACAGTTCACAACATAGCTGTCATAGACATATGAGTAGTATTGGTACGCATTGCAGGACAGTGCTTTAAATGGCTGTCTGCTGGTTCCATGTAGCTATTCTCACTGGGGTTATGTGTTCCTGCACACTTTTACTTGTTTAACCATGTTAGTTGTCAGGCTTTGTGATCGTCTGAGCTCCTTGCCACACTCTTGTATAATTCAGCAATACAAGCCCATTAAAAATAGATGAAATATCAGCCTAATGTAATTCATTAATATTAAACAGCGCTTCAATTTGCGTGTAAGCTGGCAGCTTAAGCCCCCCCTGTCAGGGACAGACCTGCGAGGCATTTATTAATCGCAACTTGACTCATCAAGTTGCTCTGTGCCACGGATTAGCATACATGCTAACGTGAGCCAAGTGTGGGCATTAATTGGGGAAAACAACAAATTAATCAGCATTAAAGAAGGCTGGGGGTGTCCCGGTTGATAAGAAAGTCAAAGCAGTGGATAGAAGTAGACAATTTCCTCTGGCCACTGGCTAGAGGAAGAGCTTTGAGCTGACAGATGGTGCTACACCCAGCACACACTCACTCACACACACTCATACCACATCATGTTCATCTTCCCAGGCAAACTCCACAGGTGCATCAAGATGTCTGGTTGGAAGTTGTCCAAGGTCCAGATGTCAAAATAACCCCCCTCTGCAACCCACCCCCCCAAAACATCCCACCTGGTCATAATCACCAAGACCGAACAGGCTGGCCGCCGAGGCAGAGGATGACACATTCGACAGCTCCCTAAAGCCTGCCCAGAGACCGCCAGTTGCAGGCAACAGCATGTTCCACATTGGGGGGGTGGAGGCCAGTGGCACTTGAAGTCCGTCTGGAGGACACTTCCTGTTGTGAATGTGTGGAAACTGAACCTAGAGCACCCCTGCACATTAATCTGACACTCTGGCATTTTAGGCCAGGCATTTACACAAGATTTCCTGACTCAGAGGAACAGAGACAGATAATGACAGAGAAAGAGTGCAGTTACAGTGAGCAACTCTGAGGCAAAGAATAATTTAAGGTTTCAAATAAGGGCACACAAACCATGTCTAGTCAGGGGTGTCAAAAGGCACTCTGATGACTAAAGTGTACTAAGGCACAGTCATCCAGAGCTGCCCTTCAACTACATTTCTGGAATCCTACGATCAGTTAAAATCAATTGAAATATTCAGTACGTTATTGATTCTTTTGTTGGTGAAAATAAACATAAAAACATTTATTTAATAATTTGTAAGAGGTGGTTGGCCACTACCATCACTGTGAGCTCTATCCCCACTGTTGCCACAGCCGTCCATGGCTGAGAGTCCAGGAAAGCTCAGTTGGCATCACTCTCTCTGGGGTGTAAGATGCCCCCTCACCATGTGTGTGACACTGAAGTGTCATTTTTATAGTTTATATTCTATCACTCTGTAAGTGGCAAACACAGTATAGCACACACAGTTACAAAAGTAACACTGAGGGAAATTTATTTATCAGCTTATTATGATCTAGACTTAATTAAATGACCATGCTTATTATACATATGTCATCTCATACTTAACAAAAAAAGCAGAATGTGCTTCTTTAGGATTAATGTGCTTTGTTGAGTGACAAGTAGGCAAAACACAGAACTTTTTATATTTAATTTTTATATTTAAGGACATATAACAATAATAATAAATGTAATAAATATATGTTATATGAGTGGCTGACAAGAAAGAAGTGTTCCTTGACACTGATCACTCAATTATGATGACGTATGGTGCTCAGTAAGAATTTTTTTTAAATTAAGCAATCAGTTAAAAAACACAGAATGCATGTCGCCGGCTAGAGAAGCAGTCTTTAACCACACTGGCATTGCTCTATGTCACGGGCGTGGCGGTTGTCACATCGCCGTGCCCTTTCCCAATGATCACACGCAGGTAGGTAGGCAGGCATCCATAACTGTGTTTTCTTTATTTAGCCAAAACATAAACCTGGCTCGAGGGCCGATACAGGAAGCAACTGAACACAAACATGATGGAAGTGTTATGAGACGGGATGATGGACCGATGCCGAGGTCCACATGAACAGAACTTAAATACACAGACAGACTCGGACAGAAACCAATGACGAAACACAATCACTTAAACTGAATACAAGACACCTGAAACTGGGACACAAGACACAAACATCCACGAAATTCAAAATAAAAAGGTCTGAAAAACATCTGAAAACAACTTAAAAGTTGACAAAAGTACAGACACATTCCAGGCTTCATTGTGGTTTTTACTATGCAATGTTCTGCCATTATTTGTTAGCTTTTAATTGCTAAGTATCCCCAAATGTTGCATAACATACTGCTGTCTATAACAGCAGGTAACAATATAGATTAAATTCAGGATTCAAAGTGACTGCTAATATACTTCAGACCATTTGTTTTAGTTGGGGGTTAGATTTTTTTAACTAACCACTACTTTACAATTATGTGCAGGATCTGTAATGTAGATTGTAAATGCATGTAAATCAGTGGATCCTAGAACTTTTGAGAAAGAAGCGAATTTTTCAAACTCTCGATTAAAACCACAAGGCTGCTGGACATCTGAGGGCTAATTAAGCTCCATTCCTTATTAAATCCGATTCCCTGAGACTACTGGAGGCTTGGCAGCCAGAGAGAGAGAGAGTGGAGAGAGCTACAGTGGGGTTTAAGTGAAAAGGGCTTGAGTGAGAAAGGGGAAGAGTGGGTGAGTGGGTTAAAAGAGAGAGCAAGAGAGGGAAGGATCATGGGTAGTGCCATGGGGAATTCCAAGGCATTTTAAATCCACTTGGTGTTAGTGGTCCCCAGGGACTTGAATAATTGATAGAAAGGGCATTACGTTATACTGTTAACACTGCACAGTCACCATTTAACTGCCCTCTGGAATACCTAACAGTGTTCTCTCTGTCTTTCTCTCTCTCTCTCTTTCTCTTATGGGGGGATGAAAGGCGAGCTCTAGCAGGGAAATAAGGTCCCCATAGCAGCTTTACCACTTCCATTATGACTGCCCTGTTCAGTCGTGCTTTTTGCAGTAGTGTGTGAGTAGAGTAGAGTAGTGTGTGCCATTCTAAAATAGAACGAAGGGGATATTAGGCCTTCAGGTCCTTTTTTTTAGTAGATATATAAACCCTGTAAGCATTTAACACAGATATGCACATGCTGGCTATTTCAGCAACTTTGAGAGTTTTAACACAAAACTGAGATCTCTGTAACTCAGTCTAAGCCCCATTTGAGTTGCTCATATCGAAGACGCTGTTATCACAGTTTCCGCTCCTGATCCATGACAAGGCGCGGTAAATGGACATGTTCATGTCACCTGCCAAAATGTAAAAATAAAACACATTTTTGTCTTCAATAAACCGTGTTTAGTGTACAGTTATACATTTACTTTATGGACAAACTAAGGACTGAAACACATGACCATTACACCATAATAGCATTCAAATACATAGGCTTTAATATAACTGCCACTATAACAGCTTCCACTCTTCTTGGAAGGCTTTTGAGAAGATTTTAGAGATTCTGTGGGAATTTGTGCCCATTCATTTTGTAGCATTTATGAGGTCAGACACTGATGTTGAATGAGAAGGTCTGAATCACAATCTATGTTCCAGTTCATCCCAAAGTTGCTGGATGGGTTTCAGTCAGGGCTTCCCTTCACTGGAAGTAAGGGACCTAACCAAAACCCAGGTGTGTCCCAATACTTTTTACCAAATAGTTTATGACCTATATTGCTACCCTTTTAAACTACATGAATAAATTGACAGTGTATGACAGTGTATGACAAGTATGACATCAAATTGAGAATGATTTTTTTAAGTGATGGGTCCATGCACTTAGTTATTTGTCATGGTCTCACATCTATGTGCACTCTTCATATTTCCCCTCTATAACAGTAGATACAAGCCTCCCATTTAACCAGATGAGTTGGGAGGTCAGAGGCATTCTCATGGGGCAGGCCTCACTTTTGGCATGAGCAATTCAGATTTACTGAGAAATCCTGTTTTCCCCTTTTTCTCTTGTTTTGTCAGTAGGGAGCTCCTCTAATGCCAGCTAGATGGCACTCCAGGGGAGGCTCCAAACAAACTGCTTCTGCTTCCTGCCAGCATGTTAAGTGGCGTCAGCAACGTCCTCTGGGCACAGAGACCCCTGACCCTATTAAAGTCACACTTAGCCTGAGTGTCCGATAAAGGTCAAAGCTCAAACAGTGGGGTGGCATCTATCCTTGTGTGTTGCGGCTGGCTCCCCGCCTGCATGCCACAGGGCACGATGGACCAAGCTGACCGCACCACACGCTAGCCATGTTGGCATTCACTCCTAGTCATTCTGCCTCGCTGCTGGCATTTTCCAAAGCTGCCCTTCCAATGGGGGGAAAAAAAGGACAAATGCTGCAGCATTAATTTCCAAAACAATTATTACTTTATCATGTAGCGACCGCCAAAGCAATTTCATACTTTAATTTCTGACAAGCTGCAAATTTCTCTTGAGCAGCTTTTGTGCAATGTCGCTTGTAATTGTCTGTTATGGCGATACAAATTGAATAGTGTAAGGGGATTTCTATAAAACCTGACAATGTTATACTTCATATTTCAAATTAAAGTGGAATTATCTACCTGATGTATGTCAGAATTACTCCACGTTCACTAAATTATGTTGTTAATAATGATATGGAGGGCCTGATTATATCAGAACTCAGCAGATAGCTTTTGCTTTGTCGAGGGAAACGGCGTTTAACACCTTTTAGCACAAGTAATGCAGTACCTAAAACTGAGATAAGTGTAATATGGGCAACGCTGCTGAAGCTGCCTTGATATAAACTGAGTATGGCCTCCACCTCTGAACTAAGATAGGTTTTATTACAACTGCTGGAAGCAGGAGTGGTGGAAATGCAATCTGTGGAGGGATACTTGGCTATCAGAGACCTAATGGTGGCACACAGTTTCAGACATATGTTTTACAAAAGTATACAAAAATATGTTCCTATATTTTGCACCATCAATCCATCCTTTAGTTTTAACAAGATGTCTCGTCTCCACTTCCACTGCCATCCCCGTACTTCACTGTTGGTATAGTGCTGGTTGCAGAATGTGCAGTGTTAGGTATGTACCACACACAGCATTTGGAATTTTACCCAACATCTCATCCGACCACAAACATTTTAGCTGGGTCACTCTGATGGCTTCTAGACATGCTTTGATGTGTTTTTTCATCCAGACATGCTTTGATGTGTTATTTCTTCAGTAATAACTTTGTCCTCATACAGCCCAGTTGTATCCAGAGGTCTTGATGTCACTGACTCAGCAAGACCCCTGAAGTTGTGCCGTGGCATCTGGCCAGTCTACTGATGTTCACTACACTTCACCCGTCATTGATTTCACCTATCACCTGGACAAGAACTCATGTAAGGATGCTGATCCTCAGCTTCAGCTCAAATTTCAACACTATTAGTGCTTAAAAACTGGTTAATAAGATGAGTGAGCTTGTCCTAAACTAGGCTCTAAACTCATTCATTCATTTTCTGTAACTGCTTAATCCTTACTAGGGTCGCAGCACCAACACATTTTCTGATCTGCACTACATTCTACAGGGGCTTTAATGAATGTCTGCTTTCCTGCTGCATCACAGTCTGGTAGTGGAACTGTAACATTCTGGATAGTGAGGGCAGCTAAGAGGGTCATCTTTATCTCCTCTGAAAGACACTTTACTAAAATTGCTGCTATAATAGAGCGGGTACTATTGTGAAAGACCATGACTGCCTGTTACATGGATTCTTATCACTTATACCATCCAGAAAATAGTTTTGAAGCACTCTGTTTCTGCCAGACTGTGCAACAACTTCAGTGTTGCTTAGTAACGTGTTACTGTAATTTATTCTCTTTATAGAAACATAGTAATTTAATGTGTTATAATTTTTTATTTGATATTTGGATTACCGTTACAATTTCAAGTAATTTTACATTACTGCTTTAACATCTATACTGTAAACAGAAATAATAACTCATAATAAACTGTCAGTGGATTATAGATTAATAAATAATAACTGTTTAATAACTGTTTAATAAATATTTGGGGGCAAAAGAATACAAAACAGGTGCCTTAAAAAGCTTGATTTAATGTTTCTGTATATATATAGTATATATATATAGTCATGCAAGTCATGCTACAATATGTATCACTACCTTGACCTTACCCATAGTGCTTGCCAGGTAATGAGGGGCAGGGTCATGGGGCAAAATAACCAAGGGGATTTTGCTATGTGACCTTCAAGGGTCAACAGAGAGTCATGCATATTGAGGTAAAAACATGAGGTGCCACTATGGGGAAAGAGCTGTGAAAAGAAAGGATCAGAAATGGGCAATTCAATGTAACAATGTAAGTCATTTTGCTTTCACAAAATTGTACTAATAGTTAATTAATCTTTTTATGAAGCTTACCTATGCATACCTGCCAATCTAGACATCTATACTCTGATTAAAGTGAAGCCACTCATTATATACATGTATAATGTGGGCTGTCACCAAAGAATGAGACTGGGCTTAAAGGAGAAACAAAATGATAATCCAGTCAACCTTTCCCTCCACAAAATAAAGATATAACTGATAGAACGGGCTGGTAATGTCGTTTGTGTGTCCTACAATACAGACGATTAACATTTAAGCCTGCATGAGAGGAGAGACCTAAATTGGCTTTACTCTCATCTGCTGTTCAGAGTTGAATATTCAAGAGAGCTGATGTCAGTCCATGTCCTTGGGTCAGAGCCTGAGTTTGGTGTAGCACAGACAGCCAGACGGTGGACAGTTTAATATCAGGATGAGTGACCTAGAGCCACTCTAATATACAAGCCACTTTACTATCCCCACCATAGCAACCCTCAGTGCTACACTGTTTTTCATAATTACAACCTCTCTCCAAACATTTACCATGCACACAGATTCACAAATGCATATGCACACAAACACAGCCAAATGTGGCGCTTGCATCACACCGTGAAGCCAACTGGAGCCCACAACGAATGGAGCACTTGGTTATGGGAATAAATCGTCCTTCAACGACTCTACGCGCGACCAGACCATTTTGGAAGCTTTGTGCAGTGTTGCCAGGTTGGTGGGGACCCCTCGTTTCCAAAGGGTTTTTATTGAAACAGATTTGGCTCGGCCTGAAGCCACTGGCCTTGGTGAAGGGTTGATTGAGCAGGAGAGGACCCACAGAACAAACAGCAGATAGCGCTTGACATTTACTCTGGCTCAGTGGCTGAGTGTGCCGGTTATCAGTGGAATTGCAAGGTAGGGGCGTATCTGATGGCTTTCCCACTGATAGAGACAGATTGGATTTGAATCTGAAATCACTGCTGCCTCTGGGAACCATATGGCATCAGAATAAAACCATCTAAAAATGCTATACACATTCATTCACTCAGTGTCCTATAGGTGTAGGTTCAGTAATTCCTGACTGTAAACCATCTGTTACTTTTTGAAATAAAGGTGTGAAAAAGCACTTGTTTTGGACTGATGTCTTAAAAAAACATTTTTTTTTATTGCTGGAAATGAACTGTGAGTGCGAAGAACAAATTATGATGTAAAGATTTTACACCGAAATGTTTGTCCTTAAACCACATGTTCAAGACTTTATTTCTAAGTGGACTAGTTTGTCCTCTACCACATCCATCAGTTACATGTTTACATGTTGAAAGTCCGACTAAACTGCAACTACTAAAATAAATAATGCAAACATGATTGCCTTCTTGTGTCTAATTTTGTATCACTTTCTGCAGTACAATTCACCAAAAAAGTGCAAGTGAGCATTGTAGATGTGTTGTCTATGCGAAGAGTGTTAGCTGACAATTAACCTTTAAATAATAAGCATCACTTCAGATGTGTATTCTCATTACACGAACTCATTTGGCCCTACAAGATAATGCAAAAAATCTACTAACGTCTATTTCTGGCAAAATGTTTAATATGAGAGACGTCTCTTTCATTTGTAATAAGTGCAGCCCTTTTTTTGTTGAATTGGTATCAATGGTTCAACTGACGGCCCGCGGGCCACATCCGGCCTACCAGAGCTTTCCGTCTGGCCCCCTGATGGAAAATGAATGGACGTCAATAGAGATAAACGGCTAAAGTGTTCCAACAGTGGGAGCTCTTCTTATATTAAAATTTGTTGAATCAGGAACAGTCTAGTGAAAAATCTGAATTTGTTTTGACCAGTTTCTAAGTTTCGTGTAATATGAGTCTGATAACATTGACAAAGGCTAAAAAATTATTTAACATATCAAATAATAACATATTACTTAAGATACAATTTTAATTGCATTTTATTTTAGGAGAGCATCTGGCTGCCTAGAAAAACTCTGGCCCTTGGACAAATATAGTTGACGACCTCGGCCCTAAGGAGTTTACATTTTGTCTCAGTTTTAGCTCAGTTTATCTATTAACATCTATTTCTGGAAAAATCTTTAATGTGAGAGAGGTCTTTTTAATTTGTAATGAGTGCAGCCCTTCATCCTTTTGTCAGTCTTTTTTGTCCAGAAACCCCAGTTATTATTATTTAGAGAATCGAGAAGGACCAAAGCCAAAAAACGAATCAGATTGTCACATTGTGAAAGTGAAGAAGTGAAAGTGACCATTTGTCATACGTGAACACACCACTGCACACAGTGTGAACAGCACGAAATACTTCCTCTGCA
>JBBPCW010000037.1:14120214-14131535 GCA_037974425.1 Phenacogrammus interruptus
ACGCCTTGCTGACGTCGATCAAGCGTCGCTACCAAACGCCACAAAAACACCTATGGCGTTCAGAGCGCGTTCATTTCAAACGTCCGTGTGGACGAGATCTTAGAATGAGAGACATTTTAATGTTGCTTTTTTACTTACCAATACTGTGTCTTACATTTAATTGCTAAATTAAATTATTTATTTTTTATCTTGACATTTTTTTTCATACATGCATCTAAGAGCTCCTGCTGGTTTTCCTCCCAAAAATGTTTCTTTGGATTATTGCAATGAATAATCTATTTACTTCACAAAATGAACATTTTTCTAATTCTATTGCACCTGCTAAAAGTAATTTGCATCAGCTAGCACTGCTGAAGTGAAGGAGGCGGCCAGTTCTACCCACCTACAGAGACTGAGGCCAGTTATGCTCTGTTCCACCGTTGTCCACAGGCGGCTGTGGCATCATCAGGGGTAAAACTTTTCGTTTTTAATCACAGCGCTACAACACCTTTTAGCTTTTCACTGGATCTTTTATAGCACCAGCTCTACCTGCTTAAACGCTTAAGTGCAACCATGCAACAAACGCAGAATAATTGCCTAATAACTTTTAACAACTGCTGGATAAGGGGTCAAGTGAGAATGATAACTGTTTTACATTCCTTTTGGTTGTTGCTATCCCTGTAGCCCTTAGCTTGCAAACTAGCAGAGCAAAGTCAAGTCAGCAGTCATGTAGAACAAGCAGATCAGCTTTCTACACAGATTCAAGTTTAAATGTGGCAATTCTTTTTACATAAATGCTTGTTTGTCGTTTATTGCTCTGGTTTATAAATAACTTTGTCCACCGTCTTTTCTGGGAACTCTTTTATGTGGACTTGATCTCTTGCCCCTTCGATAACGGCCTGCTGAAAGCTGAGGTCAGTCTTTCCAGTCTTTCTTTCTTTTCTCTCTATTCTCAAGTCACCATTTAAAAGGGCCCGTGGCCTTGGTCAGCCTAAACAAATCCATTGTCTCACGCGCGCAACAACAAAGGAGGCAGTATGAGCAGTGCTTTTGTGCTAAGCTGCCGTTCCAGGGCAGTGGAGCCGAAGGGAGATACGGCCTTATTGATTAGGCTTTAAGCGTGTAGGATGTGATTACCAGGCCCGTCGGTGATCCCATTTAATCCGTGGTGGATTATTGAAACACCGGCTCTCTTTGGTGCAGAGCCCACAGAGGAGGAAGCGTGCTGGTACACAGGATACCCCAGCCAACTGAACACATGCATAGCTGAGAACCCATCCAATTACAGAAAAGCTGCAATATGCAAAAACGCTTCAATATGCAAAAGCTGTGAATATTACTAACAAAAAGTCTATAGTCACCCAAATCTTTTCTAGTCTTCTAGGAAGGCTTTCTACAATTCAATTAAAAAAAACTTAACCCTCTGAGGTCAGATTATCCAAAATTGGATCCTTTTCAGTTTTCCAAAACAATCAACTAAAGAGTTTTTGTTCTAGAAACATACAAGTAACCCCACTAGAAACCTTGAACCCTCTTATTTTCAAATATGTATGTTTTAAAACAAAATATATCAAAGGCGCTTTGTAATTAGGATAAAAAGAAAGTATGCCATTTTCATGGGCTTTATGCATGTCACTGGAGTTTCACCAAACTCATCAAGCTATCTCTTTATAGACCTTGCTTTGTGGAACAATGCACAGTTAAGATGGCACAAGATACAAACAAACTGTTACCACAAAACTGGAAGCACGTAACCATCTGAAATTGTCTTTGTATCCTGGAGCATCAACATTACTCTTCACCAGAACTGAGGGGCCTAGTCTACTCCTAATAAAATTTCCTTAATTCCACCTCCACCAAACTTTACTTTTGGCACCAAGCTGTAAACATAGATTAGTCCATCAGACCACCAGATATTGAAGCTCCTACAATTTTCCATTTTCAACATTCACAACAATAATAATAGAACACCCAGAATATTCAACAATAATGGCACAATAGATCAAGTTGGACAGACTTTTGTGAACTATGACAGTACTAGAACTGAGCTCTTTGGTATGACACATTTTACTACCAGTGTTGTTTTGATTTTTTATAGTGTGTGTTGATTTTATATACCTCAGCTCAATAATTAGGAAGGGTGTCCCCATACGTTTGTCCATATTATATCCGCTTCTCCTCTACAGTAACACTTAATCATTCAAATATGAACTGCAAGGTATGCTTCAAAACTTTACACTTTAATTTTTTAAAAAGCAAGGAAAATTCAGATTTCTGTGTGGTCACAGCTAGTCAGCGCACATAAAAAAAAAAATGCTCATTCTTAAATGTATCTGATACTATGTAATAATGAATCGATACAACAATAAAGCATCAAAGACATATGGGTATGGGAGACAGATCTGTTTCTGCACACTCTTTTATAAGTTTTATTTGGTGCAGTTGTGACAGTACAGGCATAAACATGCGCAAGGTCCTTTCATCAGGCAGTTCATTAATAACTAATGCACAAACACAAAGAGGGAAAGAGACACAAGTGAGGTACAGCCACAGCAGGAGTGAGAAAGAGGCAGAGTGCAGGTACACACACACACACATGTGCAAGCATAGACAGATGTTGCAGTTGACAGAGTGGTCAACACTTGAGAGACTGTCACCTGCACCAACAAGCACACCTTGGCTCACACCAATATGTTTCTAGCAAAACAGATACATGCACACAAACACACACACACACACACACACACACACCTGTAAAGTCTCTTGTCTCACAAAAACAATCAGATCAGCTGGGGGCGAAGGGACAGACGAAAGAGAGAGCGAGAGCGAGAGAGGGGGAGATGATCTGTCCCCACCCTGTGCAGTTGGTGTATTTATTTTTTTTTAACCTAGTGTGGAACTGAGTTGATCCCAGTTACCACAAGGATGTGCCACAACATGAGCAGACAGCAGGTATAATTATGTGGTGGGATTTTGAGACAGGTTTGGGTACTGACAGCATGGTGGGTGTGCAGGAGGGCGTGCGAGTGTAGAATGGGATGGTGAGATGCATGCTTGTGTGTGTGTGTGTGTGTAGGTGTGTGTGTGTGTGTGTGTGTATGTAAAGGATCATAGGTAATGACCGACACCCTCCAGTTCCATTTCTAAACTCTTCATCTGTGTTATTCATACAACATAAGAGTTCACTTTCTGAAGAAATTGTGGGTCACGGTAAGTTTAAAATAAGACGCAACACATTTAAACACTTTTAAATAGACTAAACTCGACTACGCATGCCACACATAGCATGTGACAGAGTCAGGTAATATATTATTTAATATTACATTACATTGTTTAATATTAACTTAACTTGATAGTAGAGACTTGCTACCTTACTAGCAGACAACTTTGCCATCGTTTTAAGATTAATTTTGGTTATCTTAAACTAATTTGGGGATTCCATGATTACAATGCAATGTAGCTCTTGTAAATTCTTATTCATTTTTCAGCAATGAATCTAAGAACATATATTTAACATATATTTTAATGTCAAGAAATGTCTTTGCTTTAATTTGGTTTGCACTTTCAAAGCAACCTCACTAATGAAAAAGAAAACTTTTCCCTGTATCTTCACAAAACTGGATGATGCAACTTTCTATTCACCATGCGCTTTGTGGAAATTTTCCCTTATTTAATAGGAGTAAAAGTGCTCAGGTACAATGAATTATTCATGAAAAGATTTTAAACATAAGATGCTAAATTTATACATTACTGCAAAATGTGATAGCTCTGCTGTCAGGGCCAGGGTGGCTGGCAGTGATGCTAATGTAGCTTAATTTAAAGAAAGCAAAAGCAAACCTAAACTACAAGTCATCTGCTCTCAGGGTCACATAAGCTCTGATGTACGTCAATAATCTAGTTAAGATGAGAAACCCTGATTTGTGAAATATGCTTCATCTATCAGGGTTACTTCAACTAATGACAGCTAAACTGAGCTCAGTTAATTGAGCAGAACATTGTGTTTAAGGGGAATTGGAAATCATGCAATCAAAATTCAAGACATTTTAGATATTAATTTTAATGAAAAATGTTAGAAATGCAAGAACATGCTTAGTCTATGATAAAATCACATATGATTATTTAATTGTAGCTGAAAGTGAATACAGTAACCCATCAGTTTTACACGGATCAACATTCCTGATTTTCCTGAGAACCAAACTGTATTACCACCACCAGTCCAGCGGTGGCGGTAATACACTGTAAAGTTGTCAACCTCCATAAAAAGAAGAAAAAGAAGAAGCCTGCTGCAGCATGTAGCATGACTGCTCTGTGTCTTGTCCTCGCGTTTTAACCCCCCTCCCCATTTTCAACAGTTATCTCAGTTTATTTAGTATTAGTAAGCTGTGCCCCGTTTAAACATGTGGGTAGAGAGAGTTATTTCAACGTTTCTTTTGCTGTACGAGTCTTTGTTTTTGCTCGCTATAGGCTGCTAATGCTAACCGCTAATGTTTTTTTAAGCTTTCTGATTGTGATTATTTACCTTTATATTTTCTTTAAGGGTAATGCATTAAACTGGGTTTAATACAAAAGTAAAGTGTTCTGGGGGCAGATTTAGGGTTTACACTATAAAAATAGACATTTTAGGCATATATTTACCAAAACATAACACAGTTTTTCACTATATGCAGTGCTCTTGGAACGTAACCCCCGCAAGAAGCGAGTGTATTAAAGTGTGTATTGAAGAATTAAATCAAATTTTTTGGAAATGTGTCCTTTTCCTAATCAAATTCTGTCTTCATGACCACAAACCTCCCCACAATATTTATACAATGTTGGCTGTTTGAAATTAGAGAAGGAAAAACATTCAGAGTAAATTAGCACCTGTGTGTGTAAAAAGCTCTTGATACTGCATTTAATGAAAGAGTTGTTTGGTTGGTGTTTGATTTATTTTGTGAGTCTATGGGCCATGGCATGTTCATCATTAAAACGGCACTGAAAAACGAAAGCATGAAAGCGTGTGGTTTGATCAAAAACTTTGCTCAATGGCTTAACCTTACAATTATTAAAGTATCCCCCTGTGTTTAGTGGTATAATCAACAAATAGCACATGACACAAACAAACTTAAAAGTCTGTTTAAGCCTCAAAACACGATTAATTCTTGTTTTCTCAACAAAAAAAACAAAACATTCTCTTCATACTACAAATGCAGTCACTAGGGTGGTCCCCACAGAGGTAGGGAACATAATAGTAGCTCCAGATTCAATTGTTATATTTATACTGCATTGACTCCACATGTTCCATCTTGACTGAAGTCAAGATTTTATTTTTTGTATTTTTATTTTTCAAATTTTAAAGGATAAAAATATTTCCCTGGGAAAGTAAACGCACTGTAACTTCTTGTAGCACTGACACGGTTTGTACCTTTTCCTGTACAGGGCCCCTTTCGCTGAGAGTGTATGGGCAAAATGATGTTACAGAACACAGCTCGGGAGAAGTTGGGGCTCTTGAGAAACGCAGTCTTTCCAAGTGGGAATTAGAGGTGGGAGGGACGTTCAGCACTCAGAGGCCTGAAACTTTCCAGTTCCCACTTGGCCATGAATGCGGCATTACACCCTCTATCCAATCTCTGAAGCTTCCTCTATCAACACCAACAAAAACCCAGCCAATTACGGCCTTTCCGCCAGCCCTGGAGAGTGTTAGAATTCTCCACTCTCCCTTTTACATGGGCGCTTCTTTTTTCATTTACAAGCTAGTTCCAGCTTCCTTGTAACCTGCTGGTGTTGACACGTCTCCACTGGTGTGAAATATTGTGTCTCAGCGGGCTGCCCCGGCAGAACCGGCATACATAATTTAAAAAAGTACCACTTTGAAAAAGAGGAGCAGGTCAGGGAGATCACAATCTAAACAGAAAAAAGATGAAGCAAGAAAAAAAAATTGTATTTGTATATATTTATATATATATTTATGAGTTTATAAATTAATGGGGACTGGTTCAAACCTTACAAGCGGGCGTTTAGATTCAAGGCGATATGTTGTCTTTTTTCAATCATAATAAGGAGACATAAATCTGCTGCTAATTGGTGCCTCTCACAATTAGTGCCAGCACTTATGCTGATCCACTGCATGGGTAATTGTTGCATTGTGTCCAAACAATCATGGAACGTTACGAATCATATGCCATAGAGGCATAATCAGCCCAGCTCTATTGCTGAAAATTGCCATTTGTTTGTTTTTTCCCCCTTTAATTATGATTATTTTTGCAGGTACAATGTTAATTTATTACACTACCTGTACTTTTTAACCTCATTCCCTATGTCTGAAACAAGTGGAGCAAACGGTGGGCAAATGACAAGGTATTTACAAACCTGATCTGGTGTAATTAGTGCTGTGCCCATCCTCCAGAAGCCCTGGGTAACGGCCAGTGGATAAAACTGTGGGCTTTTTGTAAGTCTGGGTTTAAGGAGCAATGCTGTGCTGGGAAGTTTAAACAGGTCACCATTCCATTCTACCCCAGGCAATGTATACAGAGAGGAGGAAACAGAGCGAGATGGTATGGGGACGGGGGAAGGGGGGAGAGAAAATAGGATCGAAGTGGGGAGCGAGGGAAAAAAAGTGTCCAGTTTTTAAAAAGAATCCACTGTACTCTTTCCACTCTTATAGTTTTACCCTTGGGAGCAATATGTCAAGTCATAGTAGTGTTGAAGGTTTTGTTTTACTGGGATGCAGTCTGTGTGTGTGAGAGAGAGAGAGCGAGAGAGAGAGTGTATCAACTTATATGAACTGAAATAACAGTAATTGCTCTAGCTATTGAAGTAGCGTGCCTTTTTTTCAACTCAAAAATAAAAGTGAAAGAGTGAAGTGAAGTGATGAGATATAGGTCAGTTTCTGTCAGCATTTTAACTGACTGCTGTAACGATAGCACAATAACATCATTAATTTTAACTTCTAAACTAACATGCATGACTGATCTCATTATTGTGGGCCAGTTGATTAATATAGGGTCACGGGGCTTATATCTGTAGGTGTGAAAAATGTTTGCAAGTACAAACAAACACAGTGCAAATACAGCGTTTTACGTATCTTTTAAAAAGCAAAGTCTCTCTGAGACTTTGAATTTATTAGAGACATAAAAAAATAAAAAATAATACGCTGCCATAAATAATGGTGATGACAACAGTGGCAGCCTCATGATGACAGTCAAACATGGTGGTGGTGGTGTGATGGTGTGGGGATACTTTACTGCTTCAGGGCCTGCGTGACGTTTCATAATTGATGGAACCATGAATTCAGCTCCGCAGAATCCCACAAGAGAACGTCCAGTCATCAGTCCATGATCTGAAGCTTAAGTGCAATTGGGTTAAGCTGCATGCCAATGATTCCAATTACGAGAGCAGGAACTTTACCAGGCGGTTCATGCTTGAAAGCCCCCCAGTGTGCTGAATTAAAGCAATTCTGCAAAGAGGAGAGACCATTTCTCCACAGTGATGTGAAAGACTGATCTCCAGTTTTAAGAAGGCTTTGGTTGCAGTTGTTGCTGCTAAATGTGGAAGACTTAGTTGAGAGCAACAGTTATTTTCTCACATGAGTGTTAGAGTAAATTGGGGTCAAATCCCTTTTAGGTATTCACATGTCATAGATCTTATAGGCCTGTTTAAATAAGACTTTCAGACTACTCATCACAATTTTTGCTTAGAGTAAATAAAACAAATTAGAAAAACATGGAATGGCTTGAATTAGAAATAGAAATCTAATGTTGGCTTTAAAGTGCACATATACAATGCTACTTGAGCTTCTGAGCTGGGAGAGAAAATTATTTTCTAATTTTAAAAACACGTATGTACCTTGTGACTCCAGTATTTTCGACCACGGCATTATCAAGCAGCTCAGCAGCACTTCTTAGCTTGCCAACACCCCAAAAACATCAAAAGATGCTGACCAGTCACACGGTGATCTGTGACACGGTTTCCTCAGCTGTTTTTAGATCAGAACCACTGACAGAAAAGAGCTTAATTCAAAATGGAAAGTGCTCCTAAACAATAGCCCATGTTGCTCTAGAGCAGTGGTTCCCAGCCTGGAGTCCGGGCCCCCATTAGGGGGCGCAAGAGATTGCGGGTGGTGTGCACAATTTTGTCTGCACTGAGGTTACCAAAATTATATTTGTAGACATTCAATTCCTAAAATCCCAATATTTGAGAAACATGTGTGTGTGTATATAAGAGTATAAGAACAAAAACCTACAACCGCCTTTTTTTTTTGCAAATAAAAGTTTGTAATTAATCACTTTATTCTTTTTGAGCTGGGATTGGGGTGGGGGGCCTGGCTTGTCTTGGACACAGGCAAGTGGGGCTTCAAGAAAAAAAGGGCGGGAACCACTGCTCTAGAGAGATCTCTATGTTTTTCTCTCTTCCCCCACCCCATGCCTCTCTTTCTCTCTCTCTCTCATTCTCTCATCCTCAAGATGACCCAAAACGTTTCTAATTATGAGTTGGTTCCCGCTGGTGTTCCGGCTGCCAGGGAGTGGGCTGGGTTCAGTGAACCCGCAAAGTGTACAGCTGTTATCTTTGACTGGTGGCCAAAACCCAAATCGTAAGCGCTGCTACAAATAAGACAAGTGTAAATCACTCTGTTTAAGATCTATGGCCCTATTCTTAAGGCCACCCAGTCTGGCAGTGGAACGCATCTCCAGGGAGCGGCCTGTTTCCCATTCTTCCCCCGGATTAGTCGAAAATGAAAGCGACTGGGGGCTGAGTAAGGCGAGACGTGTCACACGCTTTGTTGGCCCAGTGAGCATGTTCGGCGGCCCCGTTAGCAGAAGGAACAAGGCCAAATGAAAAACAAAGCAAGGATGGACACAGGCAGGTTAGCATGCACGCTGTGAGGGAGAAAGAGTCTGTCCGTCTCTCTCTCGCTGCCCTTAGGTGGTCTGCCATAACCCCACGCTGAGTAGGCCAGGCAGGCCTGAGGGCCACAAGCTTTAAACAACTCGAAAACAGTGGCACAAGTGCCCACCTGCCTGCCTGGAGATGATTAGGAGTCAAGAAAGGCTTTTCTGTTTTTTCCAACAGGATATTGCCTGCACACTACGGGTGAACTCCATAAATCTTCCAACTTCAGGTCTTTGCGATTAGACTGCGTTATCACTCCGAGCTCCACAGTACTGACCAACAATTTAACCAGCTAAGATGGTGACCTAGAAAGTTGCATGCATCTTCAATCATTTTGTAAGTCAGACAACAAGTGTTTTGAAACGGAAAAGTATTCAGAGATGGAAGTACAATCACATCAACTTGTTCACCAGGAAATTGTGATTTTAATATTAAAATATTAAAATAAAATTAAAATATTAAAAGGTGGATTTCACAAATATTTCAAAATTTCATAGTGATATCCAGAGTGATATCCAGAGCGATTAACTGGTGAAAAGTTTACGTAAAAAAAAATTAAAATAAAACAGGAATCACACTGCCTACTGCAAATAAAATAGCCATTTTATGTATTAGTGGATTCTTTGCAAAGGTTGCCAAAGGTCCTTTCTATGTGGAATTTGCATGGGTTTTAGCTAGATGCTCTGGTTTCCTCCCACAGTCCTAAGACAAGCATGTCAGATAAACTGGATATGCTAAATTGCCCCATATGTTTGTGTGTTTGTCTGCCCTGCAATGGACAAACATCCAGGATATTTCTCCAACTTCTGTCCCATGACTGCTGAGATAGGCTCCAGCTCCCAAGTATGACCCTGGTTAAGGATTGGCATCTCAGATAATGGATAATGGTGGCATTTAAAAAAAGGACTAATGGCAATCTTGAAGTTATACACGTCCCCTAACCCTACCTGGCTCTATTGAACAAACTTTCTTTGGATTGTGCCACCTATTGTTACATAAAAGGCTTAATCAGATAGAAGCAGAGAAAAGTCAAAGCAGCAAATTAGTCACAAGGAGACACAAAATCAAAGCAGTAAGAGGAGAATAAAGAATAGCTTTCATTGAATGAAACAGGGAGCATCGCCTGTAAAGGAGCAAGTCAGCGGTGTCGTGTTTGACTACATTCTGAGGGGTGTGCGTGGGCTTGAGCTTTATCAGTGGTGGTATGTTGAGAGCATCTATTATAGAGTCAGTCTACGTTATCTGTCTTGGTCTTCAGCAAGCAGTGTCTATGCAGCAAGCGGCTGTTTCACTCGATAAGCCAGAGCGGGTGAAATGACACTTAAGGGTCGTTAGCATAACCTCTAGCTCCTCATGGAAAGGAGGAAAGAGACACAAAGCAGGGAGAGCAAGAGTCAATTATTCATGTTATGAATAAATCATATGAAACATATCGTTGGCACCACCCTGGTCACTCCTCCGCCTGAGAGAGTGGCAGAGACATTCGACTGACCCTCTTCGAGATCAGCTTCATTATTTATCTCACATTTCTGGTGTCTTAGCCGGACCTTTCCCATGGTCTCCATAAAATAAACCCCCGCAAATGCTCACACACCAGATGGACACACAGGACAACGGTTGCGCCTGCAATAAAAATGCCTGCAATCAAGGACGGGGACAAGCATATCTATCAAGCAATATGGCAGTCCTTTCCCGACTCGATAAAACAATTACTTATGACAGAACAGCGTCTCAAAAATATTGCTATCCTTTTCAATGTCAAAAATGAATGAGTGGATTTTGATGACTAAACATTAAAAAAAGGGTCTCATTAATGAAGAATAGTGCTTAGAAAGAGTAGATGGGGATATCACTCATGGCTCTCTATGCACATGAAGATGTGAAGGTAATTACCTGTTTCGTCTTTTGCAGCTCATAAGCGCTTACATAATTCACTCACTAATTACCATTTGCGGGAAGGAACGCGGTGGCGTGCGGAAGGACAAGTAAAACTACCTGTTTATAAGCACCCCTGAATACATGTAGCTCCTTCAAAAATTACTGGCAGTAAAGATAAACAACAACAACATATTAAATAAAAAGGCTTTGCCTGCCCCCTGCAAAAAAACATTTAACTATTTGAAAATGCTCTATATGGGCAAAAGTATTGGGGAAAAACATTCAGGTGGTCCCTTACTTTCAGTGAAGGAACAATAGATCAATGAACAATAATAATCCTTTGCAACTCAACTTTAATCTCTCCTAACTCTCTCTCTGTTATCTCATATCTCTTAGAACCTTCTAGGCCTTTAGAGAAGGCCCAATGATTTATTCTTTATATAATGATTCATGTTTGTATTTAACATTTGTACAGTTCTTGTTTCATCATTACTTTCAGGCTGTTTAAGTGTGGATTGAAGTTCTACCATGTCAGATTAACCCCTAGTATTATAAGTAATAGCACCTAACTCTTATCCTATCCCTGCACTACTACGATC
>JBBPCW010000037.1:14131635-14149399 GCA_037974425.1 Phenacogrammus interruptus
TTGTACATAAAGTTATATATAGATCAGGAGCAATTAACCCCCATGTTTCTTCCACTACAGCTTGAAACCCTTGACATAACACTGGTTCTAGTAACATTCTGCTGCTGTCGCACAACAAAACAATGAAATATCATATTTGCTGTCATCAAATGTGAACACAAAGCGAGCTCCATAAAGACATGGTTGGAGGAGTTCAGTGTGGAAGACTCTGGCCACACAGAGTCCTGACTTGAACTCCATCCAGCACCTTTGGGATGAACTGAAATGGAGATTGTGATCCAGACCTTCTCGCCCATCATCAAAGCCTGACCTCACATAAATGCTACAAAATGAGCACAAATTCCCACAAAATCTTGTGGAAATTGATTATATCTGTAAACGGGGACCAACTGCATATTAACGTCAATGCATTTGAATGCAAGTCCCTTGGGTGATCTGGACAGGCACTGGCAAAGTGAGACAACTCTTCACCAATTATTTCACTAATCCTTCCTCTGAGTGGCTAAGGAGAATTCACATAGAGGATGTCTGAAGAATCTGAAGAGGTTTCTTAGTAAAAATAAAAATGTTTGTAGGCCTCTTTTTGTATCCTTTTGTTCCTAGGCAAAGCAATTCATTTTTAGTTGTTTTTTTCCCTTTTGAGTTTCATATAAGAAGTCCTGCAATGAACTAGCTTTCAGTGCAGCATCAGTTTTACAGTCAGTGTCTTCTAATGAGCTCCAGGGTAAGCTCAGTTTGTGATATTTGATGCTGCTACATCGATTTACCAACTGGTACACTCGTGACATCCACAGGCACACACTCTCCCTGTTTTGTAAATGCCAGCCTGAATGCATGGAGCAGAATGCTAGACTAGCATAGTAAACAAGCAGCTAGTGCAATTACAAACCCAGAGGACCTAACTCCAAGAACTCTCCGCAGCACCATTTTTACCTACTAATAAATCACTGTACCTTCTGACCATAATGGATACACCCGTGCATGCACCCACGTAGCACTCTGCGGAGAGCCCGGCTTCAGAAAGTTAGCCCATTACCCTGTGATTTGGGTAATACTGCCACCCATTAATTGGCAGTGTGGAATGAAGCCGAGCTCTCTGAGCCTGGACGAGAGGCGAGAACTGCAGAGTTAAAAGCCTCTTCAGACCAATCTCAGAGCAGTGGTGCCATTCATTAGGATGCTATGAATGCGTCATAGGCTGTGCCATAATAATGCACCATGTTGGCAAGGCAGGAGGCTTATGCCGTGAGTGAGTGGGAGGGAGGGAGGGAGAGATAGACACAGAGAGAGAGAGAGAGCATAATTTCTGAGCAACATTGTCTCAGCATGGGGTCAGCGAGCGAGCTTGTGACAAGAGGCCCTTTAATCATTCAATCAACGCATTAGACATGAGTGAATGACATCCAGATGGATAATTTCAGCCCTTCTGAACTCCTGCAAATGACCCTGATGCTTGCTGCTTGTGGTAATGAGCAGGCAACACAAGGAGTTTGACTTGATTCACTTTACTGTTTCAAAATAAGTTGATTTACACTGCTATTAACTGCAAGACAGCTGACCCATTCATGCCCCACCCACAAATGCATCCTCAACAGTTGGGTTGGACAATCTTCAAAGAATGTTGAAAATTTGAAAATGTTTTCCTTAACATGTCTATATGTTCTCCTGGACAACAGAGAGATCATATGGGAAGATAAAGGAGACATTAGCGATGTGATGTTAACCATTATTTTATTTTTAAGTGTTTAGAGTAAATGCTTATGTTTACAATGGTTTCACTCTGGGCTCAGATTTTCATGTACATGAAGGAAGTCCATGTGCATTCAACATCAACCATGTGCTTTCAGCACCTAAAAATTCAACATTCAATTTATTCCACTGATTGCAAAATAAGGAAAATTCTGTTGCTATTCTATTTCTATTGCTTCGCCTTAGAAAACAACACTAGAACAGCTGTTGTTCATCTTTAAAGTCTAAGAATCCAAAACTGAAGCACACTTAAAATAATCACAACAGAAAAAAATTTTCAATGTTGCTTCTGCTACTGCATGTCTACTACTGCTCAGATATTTCTCTGTTATCTCTTAGGAGTGGAACCCTCAGGACCTTTTAGGCCTTTGGAGAAGGCCCAAAAATGTATTCTTTATATAATGATTCATGTTTGTATTTAACATTTGTACCATTCTTGTTTCATTATTACTTTCAGGCTGTTTAAGTGTGGATTAAAGTTCTACCATGTCAGATTAACCCCTAGTATTATAAGTGACAGCACCTAACTCTGATCCTATCCCTGCGCTACTATGAAGGATCAGAATTATTCTGTCCATGAAATCCAGAAATACACACACAAACATCTGTTTTTCTCTTCAAAGCTGGAATTCCATGGACATCCTACAACTACGATCCCTAAAGTGTTTAGAATATGGTTTGATTGATTTTGATTCTAATAATGTGATTTCTATGAAGTTCAGGGTTTAATGTATATGAAGTTATATCTAGATCAGGAGCAATTAACCCCCATGTTTCTACCACTACAGCCTGAAACCCTTGATATATCACTGGTACTGGCGATTCCGATGCACATCAAATGTGAACACAACTTGAATTAAATGGGCTTAACCCCATTCAACCTAATACAATAACTGCTTAAAATAATCACACTACTGGACTGGACTGTAATGCTTGTGTTAGCTGGATTATATAACCAAAGGAAAATCTTACAGAAACTCCCATCAGTTTGAAGGGGATTATTGTTATCGTTCTGTAAAGTTTGTAAGTCAATTAAAAAGCAAAGACAGATCAACATTTCTTGGTCTTGGAGATTCCAGTCTGCCCTGTTGGTCAATAATGGAGACTATCAGCAGCTTATGTTGACTTGCTTGCAAGTAATTCTGTACCGTCCATCATGGATTATGAGTAGAAATGGCCTTGTTCGCATTAAATTAGTCTAACAGCATTCTCACATTAAATGCAAAAGGCACTGGGTTAAACAATGCAATAACATTCATTTCCAAAACAATGCTTGATGATCTCTTTGATTTGATGTTAGGCTACAATGGTCATTACTTCCCACTGTATGCTGATCCCAGTGATGCTTCTGGAAGAAGTCCAAGGGAAATTAAACAAATCAGAGCTTTGACAGTGGTGTAGTTCTGAGATATGAACAGTGCTTTTATACAAAAAATAGCCAAGTAGGGCCTGAGTATTCTAATTCAAGTTAACGCAGTTAACATGTAATATGTACTGCAGCCTTGAGCACAAAACCCTCTTTCAGCTGAAGTGGTGATTGATGGAATTGATGCTGCAGAAGTACAGAGGGATGGGTCAAGGCTGTCACCCTGGACAAGATGGCAACAAACTCTCGAGTCTGCCTTTGCACGGATTTCCTTTGACTTCTCTTACTCTAACCAGTTTAAAAACAAAAGTGTAACATAGTCAAAAACCTTTTTTTTTCCTGTTCCTTCCATTTCCATTCTTTTTCTCCCCCTGCCTGATGAACCTTGCCTCATCTGAATTATTTATGCCACAAATATTTAATGAAACCAGGCACAGCTCCTCTCGCATGGGTAGAAACAATTAAGCAAAACATTCAAATTTAATATTTATGTGATAAATCGGAGCCAGTCAAAGTTGTGCTGCCAATCAGGGCAATCTAAACAGATAAATAATTAACAGAAGCTTAATCCAGAACCATTTGAATGCATTCCAGAGAACCCTCCCTCCCCACACCATCACTTTCTCTCAGTTTCTACTACAAAACTGTTGTTTCCTACTGATATTAATCAATGTTCTTTCCTTTCTGTTAAATACATGATAGGTGTCTTCATGTCGATTCTCTGGTATTCATAAGCAGTAAGGAATAGGCCCTTAGATACTGAACCCACAATGAATACAGGCTTCTACGCTCTAACAAAACGTATTCAAATCTACATTCTCAGTGGAAGCTGCTGCCCTGTGCCCACTGTAAATGTCTTGTTAAAAAATGAATAAGATTATTATTAATGTGCAAACCCAAAAGGGCAAAACCACATAAAAAACAGCTGTCAGATGGCACAAATGGAATGAGGTCAAGAGGCACCAATATATATTGGGAGCGACAGATCAGATCAGTGTAATCGCAGGATTTGACCCCACACTTTAAAAAAAAAAACAGCTTTGAACTCTTGCCAAGTTCAAAAGGGAGGCCCTTACCGAGCACCGTTGGTTGTGGAGCTTTGGCGGGTTGTTTATTTGTGCTTGTGTGTTTGTGCAGGTGTCATCCCTCCTCAAAGAGCGCTGACCCTGACAGAAAAACAATGCTTTCGTAATATCAAATTCAAACCCGACTGGGAGCTGCTTCGAGCGCCTTAGGCAACGCTGCTCAGAAACTGTGCTCGCTCCCTCTCGCCCCCCAGCAGCAGATCACCATGTCATTGTTTTCCTTCTCCGCCGCCCTGCTTCGTTCTGAAGCCGAGCCGATTTGCATGCCTTTTACGCCCCTTCTTTACTCTTGATCCGCACACAGGACCCTGCTGGAAATGAGGCTGCGGTCTCTAAGCCCTTTCGCTTCTTGGAGACGAATCGAGTAAACATAAAATATGAAATGAGCAAAAAGAAAGGTCATGGTCAACGGCCAGTGGAGCGTCTGCTTTGGCGGCATTGTGAATAACTTTTGATCCCCTGGTCACGTCAGGAAAAAAAAAAAAAAAGAAAAGAAAGAAAAAAAAAGAGCCAGAGCTCTGCGGATGCCGGCGAGTTGACCCCAGCCTTTCAGCACTACATCGGTCACCATGGCAACCTAATGGAATGCTTTGCGATGGAGTGTGGAGGAAAGATGCAGGCAACCGCTCCAGGTGATGCTCTAATGCCTTAATGTCAGCAGTAAAGACAGCGAACTCGCCCCAAGCCAGTTATTAATGATGGGTATTAAGTGCTTTACTGTCCAGGGCTCAAGACCTAAAGGCCTTTAGTTGTGAAATCTCTTTACCTTTTTTCTGCTGTTTTTTTTCCCTGTCAAAACTGTTTAACTGAACATCTGTGCGCTCAAGACAGCAAAAATGGACCTCACCGACTCCGGCAGGTCAAGTTCTCTTCCAAGATCTGTCCAGCGACGATCCATTAGCAGCAGGCTCAAAAGATGCCTGAACCCGTTTACATGCAGCACCACGGATGGAAAGCACCACTCTTTTGTTTGAGCTAATGGAGTGCTAATGCAGCTTGTGGAGAATTTTCTGCCAGCTAAACACAAGCCAGGTCCTTCACATGTAAGACTAAAGTATTAACGGTCAAAGAAAATTCTCTGACGACATTGTGCCAATGAACAAAGAGTGAAAGTGAATTCTTTGGAAGTAATTTGTAAGATTTATTAACTTCATGCATTAAATATCCATAAACAACAACAAAAAAGAACATACTGTCATTCTATCACTGGATGTGTTTGAAACACTATACAAATGTTTTTGCCTTCTATTTGGAGGTAATCATTTTTTGTGAGGCAGTGATAAGTTGTCCTTCCTCTAAAGTCTCCTCCTCATTGTCCCTGACCTGCACCTTGTATGCCTGAAGTGTGTGTGTGTAAGTTTTTGTGTGTGTGTGAGAGAGAGAGAGAGAGAGAGAGAGAGAGAGAGAGAGAAACCGAGAGCGACAGAAAGAGAGAGAGAGA
This sequence comes from Phenacogrammus interruptus, assembly GCA_037974425.1. Lineage (NCBI taxonomy): Eukaryota > Metazoa > Chordata > Actinopteri > Characiformes > Alestidae > Phenacogrammus > Phenacogrammus interruptus. The sequence continues at coordinate 14,137,277 of JBBPCW010000037.1, forward strand.
GAGACAGAGAAAGAGCGAGCGAGAGAGAAACCGAGAGAAACCGAGAGAGACAGAAAGAGAGAGAGAGAGAGACAGAGAGAGAAACCGAGAGAGACAGAGAGAGAGAGAGAGAGAAACCGAGAGAAACCGAGAGAGACAGAGAGAGAGAGAGAGAGAGAGAGAGAGAGAGAGAGAAACCGAGAGAGACAGAGAGAGTTGCTGTAGTCAATCCTCAAAGACTTTTCTGTGTCCTTTTAAGTCGTCCTGTGGGGCAGAGTGATATCTCCTCTCTTCTCCTTTTTTGCCCAAGGCCTACAGCAGAGCAAAGAGTGATGACTGAAGGAGAGGTCAATGGGCTAGGTCCTCGGCGCAGCAGAAAAAAATGACGGTTTAAACGAGGAAGCCATTTGTGCAGATAATCTAGAGTGAGATGTCTCAGCAGAGCATCAAAAAAGCATCAGCACTTCCAAGAGCAACCTGCTCTGTCCTAGCCAAGGACAGGACACAATGCAGGCCGGAGAGTTTACCGAGACCTGCAGAGAGAGGTGCAAGGAGGAACAGGATGATGGATGGATAGGAGGAAGGACGGCACAGAAGAGGAGAGAGATGGTGAAAAGGAGGAGGGAAAAACTGGAATATGGAAGGACGAAGGAGAAATTGAAAGGTGGGCTGCACATTACCGGGGATGAATCACACTACAATGTTTTAGGCTTCTGCTATACATCTTGCAATAAAACAAAAACATTTGTATTTATTTACACTTTGAGAAGTAAAACTTAGATTTCTTATGGGAAGTAATTAGAAGTAATCTACACTTTGTCAGTGTTTATTAGAATTCTATCACAAAACAACAAATTATGCTACTACAGTTATTTTTTAGTAATATAAATACATAGTGAGTTTACAGTGATATATAGAATTATATGCGACTCATTTTGACAGCGTTGGCCCTGCCTAGGTGGTCTAGGCTGAGCCACTGAGAATATTTTTGCTTTTGAGAACATGTGCATCCTTCTAAGCTGATTTTATACAGTTTAATCAAACGGCCACGGGGTCTGGGCGAAGCAAGTTTTCCTGTCAAATATTTGGCTGCATAGAATCAAATAAAGTTGATTTGAGGGCCAGGACTCTATGAAGCAAGCCAGTACTTAGAGACCACTCTTGCACTGGAAAAGATGCATTATCTTTGACCCACAGAACATCTATGACTGGTCTCAGTCACTGCTTGGATAGAGGGCACATTTGTCTACAGCAATACTAGTATTTTTAATGTCACAAGTGAGGAAAAAAGGGACTGTGCACAGTGTGCAGCCTCACTAGGAGCGGACTGAAGAGAATAGAGAGAAACAGGGTCATGGCTAGACTTAGCGGAAGGATAGTGAGGGTTCTGAAAGGGGTGACCAGTGGATTAAGAGAACAGAGGAGTGTGGCATGTTACGGCCCACTGGTCACAGTTTGGTAGCAGAGAGGGAGTCCAGAGCTTGCCTGCTCTCCTCTCTCTTTACCCCTTCCTCCTTCTCCTCTCTGATCACGCCATTCACTCCTTTCTCAGCCTGAACCAGGAGCCCAGGGAGGCCAGCTAAGGCAAGCTCAAATCAGTCAATGCCAGCGAAAAAACGGCCAAACAAAAAAGCCTTCAGTCCATCGCCTTCGAGAGGCCATGAATCAACTCAGATCACTTTCTCTCTCCCAACGCAGGACTTTTTATCACTTCTGCCTTGTCAGAAAAAAAAGCCTTTATTCTCTTAAAATCAGGCTCTTTGAAAGTGGGGAGAACGAAAGGGGGTGGGGTTGGAGTCAGGGGAGGATTGTTTAGGAGAAAGGGCGATTAGAAACACTACAAGGGCGGACCAGAGTGAGAGGATTTCTGCTTACACTGTGCTTTGGATTTCACCAGTGTCTCAAACTTTGAACCGGGGCCATATTTTGGGCAGACTGAACTTCTGTTGTAGAAGGATTGGGTTCCTATCCATGAACAGAATGTCAACAGAACACATGAGGTGGGCATCTTTGAGATCAGTACTGACAAAAGGAAACGGAATTAAAAACCAAAACAGCCTTTTTCTAAGAAAATTCATGTATGAGAGTCTACTGTAGTGTGGACAGTGTTGTGATGCAACAGAAAACAAATATAGAAATGAAGTATCTCTATTCAGTTCAAGTTACTTTTTGCGAGGGTAGCATTAAAAAACCCACGCATTTAAAAATACATTTAAAAAATAAAATAAATAAATAAGTATTTCAAAACAGGGTCTCTTTGTTAACTGTTTTAAAACCAGTGTATGTTATAGCAAATCTGATCAATAGAGGACAACACTAATGTAAATGCTAGAGCCTGAGTAGACTGATAAACCTCTGATGAGCTGGTCATGGCAGTGCTTCTCTTGAGGGATCTCAACAGTTTCTGCAGTTTCTCTCCTCTTGCTCAGGATAAGCTTAGCATTAATGTGGTACTGGATCTGTGTATAATTAGTGACATGATGTTATATAAGTCAGCAACAGAAAATCCCATTGCTACCTGACTTTATAGTCAAATCTGCAGTTAGGAATTATCGAATACATGTATTCAGTTGTGACAGTTTTATCAAGTATGGATATCGTCTAAGCCTACGTTCAGCCTTTGTATTTCTCTGTTTTCAGAGTTAAAGCTGTATTTTGTCTTTTGGTGCTACCAAAACCCTTATTAAACCAAACATGGGGCTCAGCTCTGATACGATTGATCATTTTTGGAAACAAAATTTAGCACCCATAGTGAAGACACCAGCCTTCATCTCTATTTTTACCTTCATATTAACAAGAGCTTCAGTTCCAAACTACTAATAACCCAACATTTCACTTTTACTAGGAGGAGCCACTGCTGGAGCTGAGAACAGAAGCACAGTGTACTGAAGAGCAGTTATAAACGAAAGAAGTCATTTTATCAGGCAGCATACGATTAAATGTTATATTTAAAGCTAATTGCTCTACATTATTCACTGACTAAGGAAGTGTGCTTATAGAAAAAGAACCTAAGCACACTTAAAGCACAGTACATTCTCACAGGCTGGAAAAAAATTGATAAAAGGTGTCAGAATCTGTCTTTCATATGTGTGCTCCTGTCAGGAAACAAAGGGAAATGAGTGACCTCTGAAGTGTCTGCGTTCATTCGCAGCTCCAGCATACTAACGCTTTATCACAGGGTCTTGAAAAGTAGTTGATGGATTATCATGCACTCATCTCGAGAGCCTTTACGATTCAAGACAGGGCAGATGGCGGTCACAGTTTTTTTTTTTTACAATTTTGCTTAATGAAACACTTTGCTATGCTTTTTGAAAGACAGCTGTGTAGAGGTTAAACAAATATATCTTTGATGTAATTTACTTATTCACTCATCTATGAAAAAAAGGCAGTTTACTAAGCCCTGATTTTGTATGCCAATGATCGATCCTCACACTGGTTGTCTCAAAAGAAATGGGGCAGAGCAGGGTGTCTGTCACTGCCAGGGATCTGCTGGAGAGCTCAACAACGGCCGCAGCAGAGCACAGTAAAGGGAGATCATATCTGTTTGACTTGTTAAGCCTGTTTACATTCAAAGACCACCTACAGTCACATAATCATGAGTATGTTCCAGCCAGACATGTCTTTACAGAGCAATAAATGTTGATGCCTTCAGTAAATAGTCAAAGTCTGTCTCTGAATATTACTGAAGCCTGTTCACTTCGCTATATGCCCAAATTACAGGATGAAATATGGTCCAGTTCATCCATAAAGAGCTTGTTTACACATGGGGATAAATAACGTGTATAGTGAAAAAAAAAAGCTTAAAAATGCCTATTTGTAAACCCTAAATATGCTCCCAAATCTGCTCCCAGAACACTAATTTCATTTTAATCTCAGTGTAATGCATTACCCTTAAAGAAAATGTAATGGTAAACCAATACAGTGGCGAAGGGAATGGTTTCCCCTGATCTACTCAGGCCAAAAATACAAATGAGGGCTCGGTGGAACTGTGGAGTTTGAAGTGTCTGAGTGCTTTCCCTGCTGATATATGCAACTCGCACTGTCCCAGGACAAAAGTATTGGGACACTGCAGCAAGGTGAACAGGTCCCCTTGAGTGAAAACATCCAGAAAAAAAGGTGGATAATATTTGCAGTTTCCGCGTTATTGTGGGGATTTCCGCGTAATTGTTGCGGGGATTTTCAGTTCTCTGCGTATGACTGAATCTGCGACTCCTGATCTGCAAAAACGGTAGGTTTATCAAAATGGGCAGACATGATTAAAAACCTCACAATTCTCAGTATCTCAGATGGTATATACAAGGACATGTTTACACTTACGTAGTCTTGTGGTGTTCTGTTTTTTTCTTGTGCTGCACTGTGTATATGGGCAAAAAAACCTACAGTTTTCATTTTGTCCTCCTTAATTTGCTGTTTGAGTACCATTCCTTTACCCGCAACACCACTCTTTGAAGGCTTTTACACATGGAGAGTGATTTACTTGTGTGATTTATACAGATGTCAATAAATTCATTTGAGCAAGTAGACCGATAAGCTGAAGTGAATAACATTGATTCTTGACATCTAGTTACAATGGCACTTGTCAAGGGGTGAGATATATTAGATAGGTGGTTTTAATGCCATTTTCTATATGTGTGTATGACAGGTGACACATCAAACAGGATTTTTCAGATAGCAGAAACGCAACAGTTCTGAATCTGCCCATTGTTTTTTAGAAACTGTCACAAGGAACATTAGCTTTCTGTCATTTCTGATGCTGGCATGGCTGACACCAAGCTGACAGACATGTATCTTTCTAAGACTGTGTCTTAACTAGAACACAAACCACAAATGGATCAATTTGCCCTTTGCAGCACAAACTGGGATGCATACATAAACTAGGCAAAAACTAAAGCGTTCAGGTATTAGTCCTGTCAATCTCATAGAAATGTATCAGCACAGACTACTGAAAGACAGTGTGGCCTTTTACAGTGTGTGTGATGCACAATAATGTTAACATGTACAGCAACAATGTCATTCTGGAAAACTGGGGAAATTGCAGATGTGTTACTCAGAATCTTCCAGCCAAAACACTTAAAAACTACTTTACAGAACCAAAACGATCCAATTCATGCAATTCATGTGTTAAAAACTGTAAATGAAATGGCTATGTTTGGGTGGAGTTTCAAAAACATGAAGGTTAGGTTCATGAAGCATTTATATCACAACATAAAGGTGGCGGCAACAGCAGGAGCGTCAACACTTCTGGTTCCCTCCAGCACCTTTTAACATTAAATAACTTTGTTAAATGAAATGTGATTTGAAGAACCTCCACATAATGCAGCGGTGTCCAGCTCTGGTCCTGGACGGCCGGTGTCCAGTACAGTTCGTGTTAGTTCTCTTCAAACACATTCACTGGTGAACCAGGCAAATCACCAAAACAGGGAAATCACCAAGACTTGCTGGACCACGGCCCTCCAGGACTGGAGCGGGACACTCCTGACATAATTTGTTTCCTGACTTTCTGCAAAAGAAAATGCTTAAGATGTAAACAAAGTGGTGGAATTCCATATTATCCTGCCAAAAGAGTGAGAAGAGCAGCAGAGTGAATAAAATTAGGGTTGAGTTCAGGAAGACCTTCTTGTAAACCTCTATTGTAAAAAAGAGGAAAAGGCCAAAGACAATCCTTCTGCTCCTCAGAAAATACACACTGGACTGTGTAATCCTCTCCCCATTCACTGACCCATAGTGGTTAAAACACTGCTTCCTCACTTTCCTCTCTTTCTTGTGGCGTCATCTTTTGTTCGGTGATCGCCTCCACGCTCCTTTCCCACCCCCTCTTTTCTCCATCTTTAAGCAACTGATCTACCTTAATTGAAAACTGGAATGAGCGGCCCATTGAAATGGGAGTAATTGACATGCTTGCCGAGCGCACGTAAGCCTTTAATTCAATAATATGGCAGATTAAGGGTTTGGATTCTACCTTCTTTGAGAGGCTTCCCAATGGAGAACGGTTCCACTTGGCCGGAGAGGCACTAATAGGGGAATGAACGGAGTGTGGAAAGAAAAGAAAAGAATACTACACACGCGTGTGAGCGCACAAACTCACAGCCGTGAAATGCCCTTCATTTGCAGCATGTTTAGTCAGGTGCAGGAAATTTTGTGACCTCACAGCCCAGTAAGAGCTAAATGCTCAATTACCTGGGAAGCGGTGCCGACGGCCAGCACGACTCTGTGTTCTTCTAACCTCATCCGCCTTGCAGAAAGTGTGCCAACATGCATCCACACAACAGCCTATTCGCCACAATCTCAACCCATATTACACGGCCTTTGCTATGGTAATACATTCCACGCACTTGGCAAAGCCAGACTCCAATTGCAGGATTTAGCCCTGAAAAAGCCACTCACTAAAAACCCTGCTGATGTAGCGAATGCTAGTCGGGTAATGATTAGTAAATAAATAAATAAATGCACACTATATCTTTTTTTAAAAAGCCAGCAGTGGAGGGAAAGCACAGAGGTGAGTGTGGAGCGCTTTAAACGTGCTTGTGGAGGGCGCGGTGCTTTTGAGTGAAGTGCCTTTTACTGTGTGGCCCAGTGGCCACTTACCTCGCTGTTCAGCTCTGCTCTTCACAAATGTTTATCTCTCTACCTGGGAAGACTCTGCCATTCAGAGCCACAGAACGGGAGCGCCTCCGGGCCTGGAGAAAGGGCCGAATTTTAAACGGGAAGGTTTTTCTTCTGTCTGTCAAACTCCCCATCCACACTTTCTTGGCGTCCCTGGCCTGCCCTGCCGATTTGTATTCCGCTACAGAGTAACTGCGGTGATGGGGAGGCCAAAGCACAGACACAACAGCAGGGAGGGGCTCATGGGTACACGTCCCTTGCTTTAAGAGGCATGGGACTGAGGGTCTGGACAAACACAGATAAATGCACTGTTGACATGAGGAGGGGAGAGAGAGGAAGGAAGATGGAGGGAGGGAGACAGGGTGAGAGAGGGGTGAGAGAGAGAAGGAGAGACAGAGCGAGAGAGAGATGAGGAAAAGAGGGGCTGGGAGGGGTGGAATGAGAGAGACACAGAGAGAGAGAGAGAGAGAGAGAGAGAGAGACGGGGGGGGCAGAATGTGAGAGGGAGAGATAGGGGGACAAAGAGAGGGAGAGAGATGAGAGAGAGGGATGAGGAAAAGAGGAACTGGTTGACTGCTTACAGAAAGAACAGTGCAGGGAAAGGCTTTTTATTATCACCCAGTTCTGTGTTGATTTGTTTTGGAAGGCTCATATCCTGTGTATTTTTGCATTTTCCCCCAAAGTCTACTTATAATGTTTGTTTGCTTATTATGTACAATTTCTATCACCATTTTCCAACCTCTGTTTTTTGCCTCACAATTAAACTGGCTGGTTTTGTTATGAAGCCATTTGGACTGACTATGTAAATGACCTGTGATTGGCTGCCCTGTATTGGGCCTAATTCAAAACACAGGGCAGACAGAAATATTCCTTACTTTGGCAGGAAGTACCAGGGCTAAGTTGCTATAGACTGGATAGGTGGGTGTGTATAAATGAACTAGTTTGTCACCTAAAATAAATTCAATATGGGTGCTCCCACTGGGCTTTTGCTTGTGATAAAAATAAATAATAAAACACAAGCTTTGAAGTGAACTGATGAAAAATAAGAGCTGATTGGCAGAAATAATCTGCTTCATCCTCAATTTTTCCACTGATATATTATTTGAGACTTTGTGAGTTTCAGCACAAATACAAACAAATCCAATCTGACAGCTCACAGCTGAAGATAAAATCAGCCAGAAAACAGACTACATAACAAACTGGATTTGGTAAAATAAATGTTCACCATATTATAATCAATAAGATAAAGTATATCATAATACTGTATGCACTTACACTGTTATTGTAAATTATTATAGTTGCTCGTGTTGTTTTGCACTCTCTCTGTAGTCCTGTCCTGGATGCACTTGTGTAATATTGCATGAAAAAAGTAAAAAAAATCTTACCTTTATTTGAGGCACATTTAGTCAGAGAATAAAGCAACCATTCATTAAAAAAAGTAATTTTTTTAAACAAAGTATTCACCTCCCCCCCTTCATGTTTACTTTATTTTGTCACATTAAAATGGACTTTTGTGGGTTGGCACCATTTAATTTACACGCCTGCCACTTTGAAGGTGCAAAGTAGCAATAAAAGACACAAAACAGCAATAAAGAAAAATTCTTGAGCTTGCATGGGTGCTCACCCGCAAAAGTCAATACATTGCAGTGTCACCTTTTGCTTCAATTGCAGCTGCAAGTCTCTTGGGGTATGTCTCTAGTAGCTTAGCAGATCTAGTCTTTCCCCATTACTCCAGGCCAAACCTCCATTCCTTGAATTCTATGGCTTGGTGTACAGCAGTCTTCTAGTCATGCCACAGATTTTCGTTGTCTAGGTCATTCCAAGGCACTCAATTGTTTCCCTTTAAAGCACTTCAGTGTAGCTTTAGCCTTATGTTTAGTGTTATTGTCCTGCTGGAACTTTCATCCCAGCCTCAAACCTCTGGCGTTTTTTTTTTCTCCAGAATTATCCAGATTTTAGTGCAATCCACTAAGTCAGACCACTTTTCCCATCCCTCTTGATGCACAAGCCGAGATCACCATGTTTCACTGTGGGAATGGTGTTCTTGGAGTCATATTTTCTTCATATTGTTATCATAGATTTAACAGTGAGATTATTAATTATTATTTATTATTAATCTTTATATTATTTTTACTTCTGCACAACTTTAACTCTGACCTGCTGGACCTGTCCTTTATGTTTCTTGTGTAATGGTGGTTCAGAACCGACCCGTTTATACAGACATCATGTGACAGGTCATGTGACACTAATGCTCTCATTTATGTGACTTCTGAAGGTAATTGGTTGGACTGAATCTTATTTAGGGGTTTCCTAGCAAACTGGATGCACTCTCAACTTTTATATTAATACCAAGTATTTTATTTGCATTCCACATCACCGATTTGGACTACATTCTTAAGTTGACTACATCAAATCTATACTTTCGCAAGTCATTGGATGTTATTATTGGCAGCCCAGGAAATTTTAATAAAATCTGTGGGTAGAGCTCAAGAAGAGAGTGAACAATAGAAGAACCTTGGCCCTGCAAGATCTGGAGAGATTCTGCGCTGAGAAACGGTAGAAAAAGTCCCTTTTCTGTGTTTTCATGTCAAGAGAAGACTTAGTGCTGTTATTTGGTAAATTACATTTTCTTTATAAAATTAATTCTGTGACCATCTGTGACTTTTATCTCATGATAATTGTGGTATTTATATATTTTCTTTGTTTGCTGAGTAGAGACAACATTTAATTAACATTAGGGTCAATGTATTATCTGGCCGGTTCGCTTAAATCAGGGTCAAAATAGCTCTGGAGGGCACTATAATACACTATAAGTCATAAAGCACTTATATTAGTTATAAACTTAGAGAGTTCATTGAGTAAAACAATGGACTGTGGGTAGAGAAACAACAATAGCTAACAGAAAAATGACTGCTAGAGAAGAAAAAGGGCAACAATAAACTATATTGGTTCTGTATTTGGGCTACTTTTAACAATTTCTGCTTCATCATACTGTATATACTAAATGGACATTTTCCTTAAGGGCACGTTTCCTCCTCCTTGGATGTGTTTAGGCATAACCGCAAAATGGCTGTGTCACGCACACTGGGTCACGCGGGGTCAATCGGCACAGGAAATGACCCTGCATATGGTATAAAAGTGAGAAGCAGGTAACGTATGGCACACAGACATTGAAGTTGCGTGCTTCATGCCAATCGTGTTCATCCCAGCGCATCCCAGCTCCCAGTACTTCAGCTCTTCAGAGCGGTTCGAGCCTTACCCTGTGTGTGTGTGTGAGAACGCGGGTGCGTTTGGTGCGAATCCTAACTCCGATCGGAGCGTTCTTAGAGTAGAGTGGCTTACCAGCTCTCTCGTGGGCAACGCAACATTTGGGCAACGATACCTTTCATTCTAGTTCCACTCGTGACAGGCTGCAGGTTTTCTTTCCAGCAAAAGCAAGATCACACTTGATCAGCTGTTTGAAAATTGAGAGCGACTGATTAAACAAGTGGAATCAGGAGAGCTCTTGCATATTTGGATTGAAAGCCTGCCATTACACCTCTGGTCTCCTTGTTCTTGTATTCTGAGCTCTTTCTATGACATTTCTCATTGACTTTTTGAGAAATTACTGTTAGAATTCCCACTGATGCACTGACAAATCCCTTGTATTGAAAGAGTGGCTTTAAAAAAGCTTACCAACAACATCCTAACAGCAACAGCACATAATTAAACGAAGCTGGCATTTTTGGGTAATAACCTTTTGCCTTATCCAGTCACACACCGCTTCACCAAATAAAGTACCTGCCAGCCTAGGTGCAGTGTGGTTAGCATCCAAAGCAAGGTTGGATAAAGATTGAGGGGTCCCTTTTAGCCGCTCTCCTCATACTGTATCTCCATCTCTCATACAGCGAGACCCCTGTTGACCTCCTGTGTGTAGCCAAGCACTGAGGCCTGTTCGGTGCCGCTGGGGTTCTCAAGATCCTTAGGCCTTCCATTCCCAGCAAAGCTCCCCTCCAATCCTCCTCCCCCATGAAAAACATCATATCTACACCAAAGGAGATGGATACAGCATTGATTTCATTTAAGATAAAAATGGACCCACACACACAAATCTGACACTATACACGTCACTGGTCCCAACACTGTCAGCATGTGTTGGTCCAGACAGGTCGCTTATCAGGATTTGGAAGTGTAGGTCGAATCTTTCTCTCTCGCCTTCAGTGATGTGTCAGAGATAGCAGCTTCCCACAACAAGACCAAATAATAACTATCACTCATTTCTGCTTCCCATTCCTGAGAATAACAAACAGATGCATCAGAGCCTGCCGGCTGAAGGGCCACGAAGTGTTTCCAAGAACTAAAATCACAGAATGCGAAAGACAGAATCGCTACACAAGCTAACGAGTAGCATATCATTCTCAGCAAAGATTGAATTTGATTTAATACGTTTATGTCCAACATCGTGTAGCAAAGCCCGACAGCAGACGAGCAGCAAAGCCGACAACAGCTACCGTATTCTTCAGAGACCTATACAAGCTAATGGTAACAACATTTCATATGTATGAAGAGTGAACATGCCGGGGGAAAGCCAAATAAATAATGCTGATGGTATTCGCTTGTGTAGTGCTACAGGAGTGAATAGCATATAATGTAATGTAGGCATTTTAAAAAGGCATATAAATCCATAGAATTTATTACATTAATCTGCCACGTGGTTACACACTGTCATGCATGTAATGACAAGTTTTTATGCACTTTAAAATGTGGCTAAAAAACTGAGCATGCAGTCCTTGGTCTTTGTGTATGTGTGTGTATATAAATATACAGTAACTCCCCGCTTATACACGGTTCAGCAGTCGCTGTTTCAGTCTCTCGTGGATTTATTCTGAGAACCAAAGTAATAATTGTTCCCAGAAACCCCCACACCTGTGTAGTGGCAGGGACTCGTCCGTCATGCACCCTCGTCTTCGTGCTGGTTGTTTATGTTTGGGCGGTGCAAGAAGACAAGCGCCGTGGTCCGGACATCACAGTCAGCTCAGAGATGGGAGGTTTGAAAGTAGCCAATCTGAAAACTTTATTTATTTCTCCTTGCTGCTGATTGGCTGCTGCCTTGTGACGCATCTGTAGCAGCTGCAGTCTCTCACGTCATTTTCTCACGTCACAATATCCCACTTTTTCCACTATACGTGAGTGCACCTTATAACAGACCCTGTGTGTGGTCACTCACTCTCACACTTTCTATAAAGACACCTCATATAAAGTCAAAATGGTATGTTTTAGTAAATGAAAGCTTTAAATATAACATGTGACAGTTACTGAATATATATGACAGTAATGTTTGATTAAAATTAAAATAATTATTTTTATTAGGTAGAACTCTCTCTCCCTCACTGAACAAAAGGTTTACTTTTTGGTTTCCACATTGTTTTTTTCCGCCGTTAAGACATGAGAAGCTGAAGTTTCAAGAAGAAATTACTCACCTGCCTTCCTGTTCCAGCAACTGCCCGCTTTTAGAAAGGTTTACTTGCGACGATCTAAGAGGTTTTTGTAGTATACACTACC
>JBBPCW010000037.1:14150360-14163388 GCA_037974425.1 Phenacogrammus interruptus
CACACACACACACACACACACACACACACACACACACACACACACACACACACACACACACACACACACACTATACATTGGAGAATTCTTTATAAAAACAAGCTGAAGGGTTATTAAGATGCATGGACAGAATATGGAGAAAAAAATTCTGCTCTCCCACTACAGCCAGAGAGCATTTTTCCCACACAAGGGTGATCACACAGGAAACACCGCAGACATGAAAGACGTACATGAGCTTTGCACATGCATGTAAAGAAGACCACCACAGATCCATTATTTTCTAAACCAATTAGCAGAAAAATGTTACTGGACTTCATTAGCATTTTTAAAGTCTGCCATTCCTGTACATTTTCCACAATAACCAGTCACTCACAAACAGAAAAAGTGGGACATAAAGAGTTTAGCTCCACAAAGTAGTGCGTAAAATGATTTTTTTTTCTTACAGGGAAGAGGAAATTTGCTGAGTGACAGAGCGACAATTAACCACCATCACAGCCCGGCTGGAAATAAAAGAACACTTGCTCTAAAAAAGAGTGAACCAGAAATTGACAACGGTTCATTGAAGACATTTTCCTCCAAACTAGTTCAGCTTTGTTCTTTTCTCTTCCACTTGAAATGACTCGTTCGCTAGTCTTCACTGCGTTCCGTCCCCTATTAGTGTGTGCTATATTAGGAGTTTGTTTTGACTCCCTCCAAGTCTCACCAGTCAGTCGCTCTACATTTCATGACAGCATTCATCCTCTTCATGTCGCCATCATAGGAGAACCAGACAATTAGCCGCATTTTATTAACTTCAGCAGCACAAAGGCTTCTTGAGTAATAGGAATCTCAGTGAAATTAAAGCAACTGACTCTTATGATTGCTTTTGTTCCGAGTGCCGGCCTCCTCCGTGCCTATATGAAAAGTGCTCTATTCTGCCCCACGTTTCCCTTCGCCAGACAAGCAGAGAGATCCACCGCTCCTTCTGTTTACCAACAAGGGGTGAAAAATCTCTCAACACAAGTGGTCTGCTGTTGGCTTATAAAGACAGAATAGCACTGATTGAATCCATGCAATCATGCGCCACTTGATGAAGAGGGGAAACTGTGGAGAAATTACTAATTTTGTTTTTAACTCTTAAAAAGTGTTTTAAAAGGAACAGATAATGAGGCTAGAACAATTACTCAAGAGATGGTGCAGAACAGCTTCCATATTGTCTTCTCGGACGATGCTGCCATAATGGTTCTGACAAAAATGAGAGCATGTTGTACCGTAATTGGCCATTTTATTACCTTTAGCCCAGGGGTCATCAATTCCACTCCTGTTGGGACAGAGTTTAGCACAGTCATGTTTAAACAAACCTGATTCAGCTCATCAGTTAATTACCAGGTTTATTAGGTGCATTTCAGCAGGGAAATAATCACAGGGCTGCACTCTGACCTTCCAAAACTGATGACGGCTGCTCTATCATAAATGGTCACTGGACAGGATGTTTGTGGCTGCCAGACCATTCTCAACCCAGCAGTGACACCACTGGTGTAAGTGAGGGCAGTTCGGGGGGGGGGGGGCTGTACCCAAGCTCCAAGAGGACTTGCAAGGATTACACCTAGAACATGCATATTAAAATGACATGGTCATGAAGCTGGGTAGAGTACATTAGCATAAATCTAATTCAAATTCAGTTCTAACTAATAAAGGTGCAGTTCTGCCTTTTAATGTTATTCACTGACCTCGAAAGAGAAAAAACAAGGCACCAAACACTATCCAACCACCATCCAGATAGGCTGCTGGAAATGAGGGGATGAGGTGATCACATAGCATCTCGCTTGCAAAAAGGCAAATATGTCAATGATGTGCAAAAACACAAATCTTTTAACATCTTAGCAACAAGTTCTTGCATTTTGCTCCAGTCTGACATCACAGGGACTGGATGTAAACACAGCTGCCACAAGGCCAAACAAGACTGTGTGTACAGATAGATTTATGGATTTGACAAACATTTTTCAAAGAGAGGATTTGCCCCCAAAAATAAATAAATTGGTCATTGTTCTACTGAAAAGAAATATGAAAGAATTACGTCTCTTGAGGCGTGCTGCAGTAATATTCAGAGACAACTCAAAGTAGAGCAAAATCACCCTGACCTCGAGTGGCTTATTCCATTATAAAACAGCCACTTAATACAATATGCTAATCGTGTTATTTGTTGTGTAAAATACAGTATAAATAAGACGTTCATTAATAATAATGAGCTATTTTCTGCAATGTAATTTTAATCTTCTTAAGCAAAGAATTAATGCAGAATTCAGCTGTGTGCTCATGTGTATAACTAAGAATTCGACTTTGCTAATCAGATAGAACAGCACCTAGTGGTCATGAATTTAGACTCCTTTGTGTCGGTACATGTGAGCGGCAGTTGATTTTAGCGGCATTTATCCCGCACAAAACATTGCTCTTGTACTCCACCTACTCAGAAACTGACCAGTGATGAATGGGATATATTGTGACAAACTGTGTTTGGGAATAACTGGTAACAGAACATTTAAAGCTGGGGCAGCTGGTGGCCTGGTGCCCATATAATCAGAATCCCAGGGCTGCTAGTGGCGCCACTGAGGTACCCTTGAGCAAAGCACCATCCCCACACACTGCTCACCGCTGACTGGCCACTGCTTAACCTGGTGAATGGGTTAAATGCAGAGAAAGAATTTCACATTGTGGTCACTTTACTTTACTTACACTGGACATACAGTGCTAGGGAAACGCATTTAATTATTTGCCAACTGCGATGATGATTCAGGTGATCTCGTCTCATTAATTTTAAAAAATGAAATCGAAAATGTGTTTTCATTTTACGTAATAAGGCAGGCTGACCTCATGATGTAGACAGGGAACGGATATTAGTGATGCACAGGTTGACTCACAACCTTCATAACAGAAGCATGTTGGGTTGGGGTCATTGATTAACTACTATTTTCGGGGGTTGGGTGATAGGTCAGGTAATAAAAATCCCCGACCAACAAATCATTAATGACCATGAAAA
The DNA here is from genome assembly GCA_037974425.1 of Phenacogrammus interruptus. Taxonomy (NCBI): domain Eukaryota; kingdom Metazoa; phylum Chordata; class Actinopteri; order Characiformes; family Alestidae; genus Phenacogrammus; species Phenacogrammus interruptus. Next base: position 14,153,377 of record JBBPCW010000037.1, read on the forward strand.
ATGTATGGAGTAATGGAATTGAGTAAGAAGAATGGCTCTTACCCAATAGAGAGTTACCCAATAGAGTTTTCTGCTAGATGGGGAGCAAATATGATCAGTACTATGACCACTGTATTTGCAAATGCACAATCAGCAAGTGGCAAGCGTTCCTTAAACAAAGCACTGCTTTATGTGCCCTTCACTGTTCCTCATCAAAGCAGCAAGACTCTGCTGCTCAGCACACGCTTTCCCTGAATCACAGCCACAGGATACAGAAGGCGCACATCAAAGCTGCTCCATGGCGCTTGTGCACAGGCTGAATCACATGCTAATTGCACATGAATAGTCTATGACTAACGGGAAAGGAGCAATTAGGCACCCATTAAAACTTGAATGGCAAACCGATCTTTGATTCGCTCACAATGCGGCCGCTTTGCATAACTTGGAAAGTAATTAGCATACATGCTCTCTCCTCTTGCTTTTTTCGCCCCGCCTCGGTTTTGTGACCCACAGATTACTGGGGAGCTTTTTGTCTTTTCCTGTCTATCGGTTTCTGTCTGGTACACCTCGTATGTGCTCGCCTTTAAGATATGCACAAAATAGGTCTTTGAGACGTTTTCCAGTCAGCAGGACTAGTGAAGGAGCTGGACAAGGGCTGTTCTACGTCGATTCTTCATTAATACACTCATGCAAAATGCCAGGCAAACAACATCGTTGGGCATAAGTCATATTTCAGACGAGCTGAACATGCTGGAATGCTGATAATGCATTTAAGGGCACTGGCTGGAAATAGAGTCTTATTTGTTACAAAGCATTGTTGACAACCCTTGTACTACAGGAGGCAGGCATGGCCATACATATTAATGAAGCTGGTGTGTTTATTCATCCTTTGTTTTACATAAAGTCTAAAATAAATAAAGAAAGAAAGGGAACAGGGAGGGATTTGGAACCGACGTGGAGGGTTTGCAAATGAGACCAGACATCAGCCCGAGTTATTTTTTTATTTCTAAAACTAGCCCCGTGGCCCACTACTCTCTTTCCATCTTAATTCCATCTCATTAAGCTCCATCCACATTTGCCGCACCCACAGATTTGCTCATCGAGATGTCTGAAATGCATCTTTTTGATATCAGCCTTCATTTATATTTATTTATTTTTTTCCCTTCTCTTTTCCCAATGCCTCCTTTTCTCCCTGCTTGTGATCCCAGTGCATATTTTCATTAATCTGAGGCTCTTGGCAAAATTACGTCTGTTAAATATTAAACGAGTATGTATGAACTTTGGGGGCAAATAGAGTCGAGTAGGTGGTGAAGTGATTTGATTTTGTAAGGCTTTTTTTGTCAAAGCCTGTGTTATTCGTATGCAGAGGGGAGGCAGTGGTGGGGAGAGTGCTACTCTGAAGAATGGCGGCATCGGTAGAGCATTCGCTCTGATCTACCTCTCTGTTCCCCTTCTAGCACTGAGCGTGAAGACCCAGCGAGTCTGTCTCCTCAGCGCCGAGTTAATGAGGAGCTCTACCTGACACTCGTTTGTATGCCAATTTGTTGAGGTTTTATATGTTAAACAACTTCAAGTGTCAAAACAGCAAGGCTATGTCTTCATCCAGATATCTGCTTGTGACATCTTCACAATCGTTTAGCATGGATTACTATCCATTTTTTCCATCCCCATTTCCTCCTCCTTTGTGAACTAAAAATGTCCCAGTGTCTTGCGGTTCTTTGCTGATAAATTGCTCAGGATGAGCCACTGCTGGCTAAACATGGCCGGCGATCTATAGTAGCCCATAACAAGCAGTAATACATTGTGCTGTAAAAGCAGGAGAGGGGCAAAGTGTGGTAAGAAGAACAAATCCCAACAGGAGAGTAAAAAGAGATCCTGTTTCCTCACATAAGGTAAAGCAGAGTCGTTTGGGGCTAAAATGCACTACGACAGCCGGCACTCAAAGGCTCAGGTGTCTTTTATGCCTTTCCCATGGGCTGCCTGACACACACAGACCCTCCCATGCACCTAAAGGGGTAGAGTTACACTGTGTCCCCCTGTCCCTGACCCTGAAAGGGAGAGAGAGAGACAAAGAGAATACCTAACATAAATATACCAGCTTTATGTAATAGAAGAACCAAAAGGATATAATTATCCATACATGGACAGTGATATAAAAAGTTTGGGCAGGTTACATATAACACACACACACACACACACACACATCATACACACTTTAGGGGTGGACCACTATTTTATATTTGAATAATCATTTAATTATATACAGTAATCCCCCAGTTTTATGCAGATCAGGAGTTGCAGATTCAGTCACGCGTGTTTTCTTAAAGAACCAAACTCATCGTTTTACGCGGAAATCAAGCTGTGCCGTGTGGATAGAGAGTTATTTTAGTGTTTCTTTTGCACACTGTTAATGCCAACCGCTAATGCACCACCTTTCCGGGCCTGCAATCGCTGGGGCCCTGTGCCAAAATGCCATTGACTAGTTTCGGCAGCTCCACACATGCTCCTCCCCCAATCAGGGGCAACTGCTGCTTAAAGCTTCCCTGGAGATTATTGTTCCTGACCCTCCTGTTTTATGGACTCTGTTTTTCTTGCAAAAAATTTACCTGTGGACACTTAGTAGTTAGTCAATAATCTTGTTAATGAAAGCCTTCTCTTAGTATTCTACCCCATGATATTCATATTATGGTTGTTTTCTTTCCTCTGATTTATATTATTATTCAGATTTTCCTTCTTTTTATTTGTCACCACATAAACAATTTCCTCGGGGATAGATAAAGTTTTCTATTCTGATAAAGACTCTTGTCTTTCTCTCTGGGTCAACCTGAGCAGGATGGGCTTCACTTTTGAGTCTTTGTTCCACCCGAGGCTTCTTCCTCCAGCTGAGGGAGATTTTCCTCGCCTCTGTCGCCTTTGACTCACTCACTAGGGGTTCGGACCTGGACTCTGTAAAGCTACTCCACCGAAAGCACTATTTAAATAAAATTGAACTGAACACACACACACACACACACACACACACACTCACACACACACACACACACGTGCGCGCACACGCACACACACAAAATAAATATGCAGATGTAGAAGATGGTGAAAGTGTATCAGTGGGTCAAGCCCCCATGTCTTCCAGCTGATCAGTGGGCAAGTGAAGTAGTCGTTGGTGTTTGGAGCCAAAAATAAAGCTGACAGAACTCATTACTTTTTTAAACAATATTTTCTTTGCTGATCCTCAACTAACCGAGCCCTCAGAATTGACTATTCAGCTTTTGCATGGTACTTTGTTTTGACTATACAATGACCTTAACTGATCCTAAAAGATAGAATGTTTCACTGCCTACATTTTATTAAAATGTTCCATATTCATGAAACTGATTCTAAACAAAATGGTGTCTTTCACTGACATCCATTTTCCTTGATACAGGAAATTATTTTGAGAGTAATTAGTAATTGAACAATCACTGCTCTTTCCCTGATGTTTTTGTGTGCATGTGCCACGTAACCGGTCTGCTGTTTTGACTGTTTGTGAGGGCAGGGTCCTCCCTCCTCATTAAAACAGCTCACAAACAGGATAATGAATCCCTGAAGACCCTCCGGAACGTTCTGTGCACCCCATCGCTGTCATCACTGCCATGGAGATCAAAGGCTGCCACTTCAAATTAACATTCTTTGCTGCTACGCTCCAAACACAGTGTTTGAATTATTGGCCCCCTCCGACAGTAGATAGAATGAGATGAAAAAATGCTTTCCACAACATTATGATCATAAACAGTGGAGTTTTCCTCTGGAGAGCGAAGATGCAGTCGTTTAGCAGCTTCTGGAATCCCTTTTGCAGCAGATTTAGCAATAATGAAAGCTTTGTTTTAAAAGAAAAAGGGATCATAATTAATGCAGATGACAGTTAGCTCTTGTTAGGAAGTTCTTGTCGGTCCAGGTCATGTCAGGCGAGGCAGTGGTGGCTCTGTGTGCCGGGGGTCCCTACAATGCCCTCATTTCATCACATGTGCTGTGAGCGGTGCCCTCCATGCACATTACAACATCTGCTCAGGGTGACATGACCTTGCAAGTGGGGCCGTTTGAATGCCCAATGCCCTGGTGACCATACAGTGGGCTAGAGAAGCTCTGAGTGGACAGGGTGACCCAGAATCCACCTGAGGGGGGGCCTGAATACCCCTCTGTCTGTCATGGAAAGGATGACTGCACACCCCTCGCTTAAGCTATGTTGACAGCCACTGACTCTACACACTAATGCTTATTTATAGGTCACTCTTTCTAAGGAGGTTTTGATATAGTTTGAACCTTTTTTCACTTTAAAACATATTTTAATACAATCACCTGCTGTGAGAGCGTTGCTTTAGCATTGCAACTCATTCTTTATTTACTCACTACATTTGTGATTCTATTAGTTGGTGTATGCCTGTTGTAGAGCTCTCCACTCTCTAAGTCTGACACGAGGAGACCCCAAAACCACTAGATCTTTTCTCCAGTAGCACACTGTGCCCTCCATCAGTGATTGAGGCCAGCTTCTCTCTTAGGACCTGTCCTTGAGATAGAAATAAAGTAGGCAGCAAGAGTCTCCGAGTGGTGCAGGATAATCCCGACTCAGACACAGTCAGGCCAAAGCAGGTGACTCAGTGTCTAGCACTGGCTAAAGTCGGAGATGGACTCCACAACCCGAAACTCTCTTGTGCTCAGCAAGCTGAAGGAGGTGAGAAGCTGCCGTAAGCAGCGTTTCAAGGTGAAAGGACCTTTGAAGTCCCGTCGGCCTCCAAAAAAGTCATTTGTCAAGCAGGAGCAGGATTTGGAAAAGAACCAGGGAACAGGAGAGTGGGCTTGTCCTTCCAACGGCGGAGAAAAAGATCCTCAAGAGCGGTGAAAAATGAGGCCAAGCAAGAGATTCAGGAGGGGATCAGCAGTGAAGGTCAGAGTCCTGATCAATCGGGGAGGTGGAAAACACATTTTGAGGGCACTGTATTTGAGACGTGAGGGAAAGAAACAGACACAGGCAGAGAAAAACAAACCCTGTGGAGAGGAAGGGGATCAGTCGAGTACTTAAACACAGGAAGTCTGCAAGTGCAGCAGAACCAGAGATACCCACCACAGGAGCTGCCAAGCCTTCTGGCTCTTAAAAAGAGAAACTCCCCACAGACCATACCAGTCAACAGGCTTATTCACAAAGAAAAGAAGGCCAAAACTCTCCCACCCGCGTAGACTTGATGTTTTATTAGGAGGCACCCAGTGTTTTCATGGATGTGTGCATTTAAAGGACATTACTCAATCAAGACAAAGAGATGGCAAGACAGGGAAAGTGAAAGGACATGAAGAAGACACTCTACATGCTCCATTCAGGAGAAAAGAGATACTTACTTTTTATCAGCAGTAATTCCCAGCACAGCATTGCTTCCTAATGCTAAAGCGGCTGAAGAGGAGGAAGAAGAAGTACATTCAGTGTGGTCCAGACTGTATCCTAGTGTAATTAACACACACCTAAAACTTTAGTAGAGAGCCCTGTCACTTAGCGATTGCAGTGTGTGCTGGCCTGGCAGGGTGGTGGTGAGAGAGATTGGCAGGTAGGACACGCTGTTCACACATCTTTCCCCTACTGGATCTAACAGCCAAGCATGCCAGCCAGGTCCCAGAGGCTTTAACGACACTCAGAGATAAGACTTGGTGGACTGCAAAGCTCAATCGAAAACAACAGAAAGACACAGAGAAGGATAAATGAGAAAACAAAAGACCAGGGAAGAGAGAAGAGAGTCTGGTTCTGATGTAATGAAACACAATAATTACAGCATGTATATGTATGGCTTAGCAGTAATAGAAGCAAGCCACGAGTCTAGTCTTCCCTGTCTACAAATGTACTACACCCACTCTTATTTGCTGGACTTGCGAAAGCTAACATGACCTCATATCCTGACCCCAAATGAGATCAATACATTTATCCAATATCTTGACCATAGAGGAACACAAGGCCAAAGAAAAGATGCATTTCAGTAATTACAGCTGAACACAGCCTGACCCAGAATCAACATCACTTGTCCAAACTGTCTCTTCCCTCCATTTCCAATTAAAGCCAAGCAGACTGCAATCTGTTAGACAATATGCTCCGTTCCTCTTTACTACACAAACATACTTACCGCACAACTGTTAGATTAAAAAAATAAATAAATAACTTTCGGGAGAGAGGTGTTTACTCACTATTTTTCCCTCTCCCCATCTTCCTTTGTTGACTGCTTTCTTTTGTTTTTCTCCTCTCCCCCGTTGCCTTGTGGAGGAGTGCTACAGCGATGCCAGCTTGAGACACATCAAGGCCTGTCTAGAATCAACAGATGCCCATCGGTCTCTTCATCTCGCTGGCCATATCCCTCTCTCTGCTCTGTTGTTCGACAGGCTGCGTTCGTGTGGAGAGCTAATGTAGCAGAATAGCCAGACCTTCACTTTGTTACCGAAGGCCCGTCTGTCCAGTAAATTCACATCCAACTGTCGAGATGGGCAAAAAAAAAAAAAAAAAATTAAAAAGAATCCCCTAAAAAACACATGCAGATACAAATTAAAACCCTCAAAGCAAGCGGCAGAAAGAAAATAAAGCTGTCACTTGTTTTTAAAGCCAATCCTTAATCACAAAAATGTTCCATTATTGAATACATCTGATGCATTTGGAGACCACGAACACTGCTATTGTAGGTCTTTTTTTTTTGGACATTTTTTCAAAAATAATTTGAAATTTTATCCTGTTTTTACACTGTAATTATTTTTTTTAATAGTTGGACCAATAGAAAAGCTCCAAAAATGACTCATATCATCTTGTTATTTTACTTCCTGCAATAATATTGCTTCCATCATACCATTTTGTAGATATGAGGTTTTGTTCTGTCAGTGATATTTGTTTTTCCATTTCAGCAGATCAGCAGCAGTTATTTTATAAAATTACAGCATGTCGGCACATCCACTCTCCAACAATAAGTGGACCGAGGAATTCAGGTCAGTGCAGATGACAGAAATGGGCGAACACAAGAGCTTTCCCACAAATGTTAAATGGCCGTGCAACAACATAGAAATAAGCAAAGAAGTCTTTGGTCTGGTGTACAATTGAAGGGTCTTTCTAGAAGAAATAACATTAAAAAAGCTCACGGGCACCTTTAACCTCGGTACTCTCCTTCTCTCCTTCCATGTTTTACTCTCAGGCCAAAAGCAGGACACACTGCTCCTCTGCTGTTTGTATGTCTGGAGGAGAGGCACGGAAATAGTAGAGCTCTCTCAGCCATTTCATAACTCAACAAACCCCCAAAACACACACACACACTCGCCCACCCACACCCACGCCTCGCTCTTTTCCTCAACAAGGCTGACTGTCAGTAGGAATTAACAAGGAGAGACAAGTTCTTCTTCGCCCAGAGGATGTGGCAGAGTCTGTTTGCTGTTGCTCATGCTGCACCTGACCAAGGATGGGGCTTTCCTCTCTACCAATCCCATCAATTGTATAGCTGGAGTGAATGAATGTATGAATAAATGAATGAATGAATAAATGAATGTTGAGAGGGTGTCAAGCCAGAATTTTGTCAAATGCCCATTTGTAGCTAATGAGTGCAGGTCAGAGAAATGAAGATGAAAGTAAACAAAGGAGAAAGCACACCGAACAGGTAGAGAGAGAAGAAGGTTAATCTCTTTTTCAGTGTAATCTCTCCCTCCCTCTACCTCGCTGTACTGGCGGTGGGAGAGCAGCAAAGCTTGAGTTGATTACAGTAAGCACATTGCTCTGATGGCAGAAGTGGAGGCTGTTCTTCATTACTGTCCTTGTCCATGGTGCTGAAACAGAGCAGCGCCTGCAGTGGGGAACATGATGCCTCAGCCCACAGCCTGCGCTCTACAGCCAGAGGAAAATGAGCTGCAGAGGATGTGTACAGCGAACAGCGCGTGATGAGAGGCCTGCTGCATTCCCTAGAAAACAGAACGCTACACGCAGCTGGGGACTGACACACACACATCCACAGATACAGACATGGATTAAAAACAGAGAAACGTACTCAGCACAATGTACCTGCAGCATTGTAGCTACATAAACCTACACACAGTGTGCACCGCTGAATCTACTATAAATGATGTTATCAGTGTCAGTACTTCCTAAATTCATCTATACTCCCCAAGTGCAAAGTGTGATTTTTGCCTGGTTCTTTTTTCTAATTTGCTATATTACAGGATTTGACAGGTCCTACCTGTGATTATTTTGTTTTTTTGCAGTGAGGGTTTAAAATGATGTGTCCTCTAATTGCGGCTTTGGCTGTTCATCTTTAAGTAATCGTATAAAGACACATGATAAAACCTGACTGACCTGAAATGTGTTCACTGACAAAGAAGCAAATTTTAAGAATTCTGATAAAACTGTCCGATATCCTTTGATACAGCCAAAAGTGGTATGAGAATAAAACATTTCTCTCAGAATATTGGTGACTTTTCAATATAAATTGAGTTCATTTTTACCAATACAAATAAATTCTCGGGTTGATTTTAGCGGCAGGTCCATTCAAGTAGTGACCTAAACCACTAATGCCCTAATGCTAAGTAATATTGTGCTGATATGCATAAGCCTTCTGTATTTGGACAGAAACAAACACTACGTCATGACGTGACCATTTAGCAGACAGACTTGACGGGTGACAAAAAATTACTTGTGGTCAAGTAGTATCATCTACTGTGCCACAGCTTTATTCTAACCCCCAGTTTTATGCGGATCAGGAGTCGCAGATTCGGTCACAAGTGGATGTTTTTTGAGAACCGAACTTAAAGTTTTTATGTGGAAATCCCCACAATAACAATTTAAATTCGAATACATTACAATTTCTTTAAGGGTAATGCATTAAACTGAGTTTAAAATGAAATTAAAGAGTTCTGGGAGCAGATTTGGGGGGCATATTTAGAGTTTACACTGTAGAAATAGTAGCATTTTTTTTTAAAAACCAAAACACAACACGGTTTTTCCACTATACAAGGGTGCTCTTGGAACATAACCTCCGCGAAAAGCGGGGGATTACTGTATTGTATAAATCCTCATACACACTTTCATTTCTATATTTGATGCACATTACTGCTATTTGCACTCCCACACACCATGTATATTGGTGGTATATTGTACACTGTCTGTAAATCATTTACATTTACGGCATTTATCAGACGCTTTTGTCCAAAGTGACTTTCATTCTCTAACTACAGGGGGCAGTCTCTCCCTGGAGACTACTTAGGGCTAAGGGTCTTGCTTAGGAACCCAGTTGTGGTGCTGAAGGTAGGATTTGAGCCCATGACCTCTTGGTCCGCAGGCAAGTATCCTACCCACTGAGCTACATCCACCTTATGCACATTGTCTATATATTGCCTGTAATACCAGAGAGTGTGTAAACATACTTGGCCAATAAATATGACTATGATTCTGAAAAACAAGGTCTCCTGCAGTCTGGTTCCATCACCCACTGCAAAAATGGGCCAAATTAGCTCTGCATGGAGTCTCCTTCTGCAATCAGTGGGCCTCTCACCAGTTTACAAAAAGCTCTAAAAATACAGTGAGAAATAAGAAAAGAATTTAAGCACCGGGTAATAGGACGACAAGCTAAACAGATCTTAACAAAACTATTTTACAGCTGCACAAAGTCTGGTAGTCCAGGTAAACTTTGGAAGGCATTGTACCAGAAATGATCGCTTCATTTTACACTGCCTACACAGGCAAATATAAATAAGCATAGCGTAAATGACTTCTGGGTCCCACCGGTGTCAAGGAGACTGGTGTTTCCTTTGGAGCAAGCCACCCACCACTTTGATATCCCCCGTAATAATTAAACTGGAACGCACACCTTTGGAAACAGCAGTAATTATTATTTATAATACAATAAACAGTTTGATTGTGGGAAGCAGAGTCTTTCATCACTCCAGGAGCTTCACCTCTCCTGCACTCTATTTTCACCCCCCCACCCCCAAACACACACACACACACACACACACACACACACACACACACACACACACACACACACACACACACACACAC
>JBBPCW010000037.1:14189783-14201928 GCA_037974425.1 Phenacogrammus interruptus
CACACACACACACACACACACACACACACACACACACACACACACACACACACACACACACACACACACACAAAGTGAGGGATGCAAACACATGCTGTATGCAGAATACACCATTACCCACATACTGTATGCGGAACACTCCCTGTATTTGAATCAATCTGACAGCCACGGTGAAGTGAAGACATGCACAGATAACATAAGCTGTGCAAGATGCAGAAGAAACAGAAGTGCATGATGGCCACCAAGCACATATGGATTTATCACAGTGGCATGCCAAGTGTGAAATTACGTTCCAGATTAAGCAGCAGACAGGTCCATAGACCCCTTAAAAAAAAACCAAGAAAAATACAAATCATTAGTTGTCCATGCGCACAGCCAGTAACCTTGACATCATTTGACTGGTCCTTCTGATATGAATTTCAATTACCAGCCACAATACCACTGCTGCCATTATCTGTTTTATTAACTATTCCCAACTGATGTAAGCCTATAAAGGTGATTCAACACCCGATGACAACACAACACAGATTTTTGCACATTAACTTGAAGAACAAAACGTGAAAAGGAGCACTTAAAAGTTAATGACACCAGAGAAGGCAAGCGTTTAGAAGGCTTATGATATTGTGGACCACCAGAACAGCTTATGTGCAGTAGCATACCACTCACAATAAAATCGCTATATTGTTTTGTATTTCATATGAGGAACAGGCTAGAGATTGGAATGGAATTATTGACTAAAAGCAACCAGGGGAGTGAACACTTCCCCTGATCTCCAATAACATGCAAAGGGGTGTCACTAAACTGTGTCGGAATCTCTGTGTTGCTCAGGCGGGGGGGTGGGGGGGGGGGGGTGGAGAGGTGGGTATTGAAGACTTCACTCGTGGCCCTGAAGGACTACTTACTTCACACATACCTCAATCAAAAGATGACAATCGCCTAGGACTGAGAAATGCCACAGTTCAGTTACACCCCTTTGCATGTTACTGGAGATCAGGGGAAGTGTTTGCTCTCTCCGTTGCTTTTAGTCAAAAAATTTTGGACAGCCATGTAATTCATGTAGAATAAAGTCTTGCTTCATGTACAAACCAAGGCATGTTAGGTTTTATATTTGTTTTAAAATAATTGATTATGTTGTTGGTACGATACAAAAGACATGAAGGTTATAATAAAGGTGAGTAAAACTATAAAGATCATAAAGTTCCTGCTTTTTACAGGAGCAAACTGAGCTGACAAAAAACGTTTTAACACATAAAATATACTTATCAAAATGAATACATTATGTAGGCTTCAGTATGTGCCTATGATATGCAGCATCCTTATAAGCAAAGAGTGGCTGGCCAGCAGAGATATGCCTTCTAATATTTTATAGTTTCTAATAAATTATAGGTTATAATTTGAACTTTGTACCTTTTTAAATGTACAGATGTGATAGCAGGGATTTTTCTTTTTCCTTCTATTGTTTTGCGTCATTTGCAAAATCAAATCTGTAATGAAGAAGCACTAGATTGTTGCACACAGCCATAATAATCACCATGAACTGCATTCCTGATGATCCAATGTCTTTCGTGCAAACGACGAAATAGTCTGTGTTTATCTTCTGCTGCTAAAATGGCTTGAAGTGTCTGGACCAACACAAAGTGAATGAAAACAAACAGGATTTTTATGACTGTTTCTCATTATTGTTACCATTCATTTTGTTTTCTTTAAATGTTAGTTTTTGCCCTTTTTAGCTGCATATTTATACAGCACGTGGCAATGTGAACATCGTCCCTCATCTTGTAACAATCATTCATCTTTACATCCAGTGGTGTTTCCTTTATGCCAAAATTCGCCAATGACCGAAGTAAGAGTCATTAAAGGCAATAACAGTGTTTATATTTTTCTAACCCCAAATTTTTGCAACTCAGTCTCAATGTTTCCTCTTCAGTAAAGTCCCGTCACATTGTTCAGTGCATGATGGGTTGTGGTGTGGTGAAACATGCCGAACAGCAAAAAGATAAATAGATTTTCACTTTATGCAAAAGAGTGCGGCAGCTTTTTTTTGTGTTTAATCAATTAAGCGACAAACAACTCTCTTCCTCGCCCTTTGACTAAATCACAGTTTTAGATGATAATCAAAACATCAGATTTACAGAAAATTGAGAGCGAATATTTGGAAGAGCCACATTTGTTTGGATGTTGTTTACCACCTTACTTGGAGGTTCAAGCAAGGAGGCAAAGTTTAATTCATGCAGAGCTCTTAAGGTTACTTAAAAGTCGATAGCTTGTAACTAAGACTGAATGTGCTCAACAGTTTGTTTGAGCTTGTATCGGCAGCTGATCAATTCTGAAGCTAATATGCAAATATAACAGCATTTCAGACTGTTTACTAGCCCAGATATATTTAATACAGTTCCTTCTTTACTATAACAACATAGAAATGCCCACCATGCACAAGTGGACGAGTAGTAGTTAGTAGTGAATATTGGGCATTTAAAATCCTGCTTAATTCTGACTGTCCACCCCTAATTTAATGTCACTTAAATGGGTTACTGTAGGGGTTTTAAATGCCAGTCCAGCTCATCACACTTTCATGTTTACATGGCTCACCCAACTGTTTGGATTCATCAGCTCATTATCAAGATTTTTGCCAGTCAGGTCAGGTGCGCTGTAGAGGGGGAAAACATGAAACCAAGCATGGCAATAAGCAGCTGAAAACCCTTGGGTTACAAGAAAACAGGTCGATGTAGCTTGAGGTAAGGGCTGTATATAGCTATAAGAGGGGGGCATTAACCTCACACCACTATTCACATTCCTACTGTGCACTGTTACATGGCATCAAACAATGAGATTGAACGTGTGTCCTTGCAACTGCCTAACAAAGACATATTACGCTGCTCTCCCCACACACAGACAAAACCCACCAGTTCAGAGTAACAGTTTGTGCACGCCGCGACCCTAATTTGTTGCACATCAACATGGCTCCCCTCTCCTTTTCTTTTCGTTTTCATCTAGGAGCCAGAGAGACAAAAGCGTGAGGCATCACAGCGTGCATGAAGACTCCCTGTGGCGCTCTACCTGCAATTACCTCCCCAGTCCACACCGAATACAGAGAGAAGAAACAAAACTAAAGACAAACAAGCAAACAACGGCAGCAATCTGCAGGAAGAACAATGCTGCAGACTAGTTGATTCCCCTCCCCTTCTGTTTGTGTGTGTGTGATGCAGAAGCACTAGTGTGGAGTGCGCTGCGAGCTTTGATCAGCGCTGATATGAAGCACGTGGTGAGAAATGAGTTTACATAGCAGTTAATGCTGAGACATCAATAGCCTGCTAGGTACATCAACTTCAGTCACCTACTCCACCTCACACACAGCCAGAAACCTTAAAAAAAAAAACCCACCAATAATACACTAGGGCCCAGAAAGGGAGGGGGGAGGGGGTGGAGAGGCAATTAATCCGTTTGTGCGTGGAGGTCAATTGGCTTCAGTCCTTCATCATGAGATGAAGAGATAGCATAAGATTCCCATCGAGCCCTCAGCTCCTCATGGAAGGGATCAGGGTCCCAATCAGCCAGCTTATTATCCCCGTAATTAAGTTTGTGCGGTCATTAGAAGGGGTTTAGGCGAATGGCAACGACGTCAAATTCAAATCCTATCTGATGTGGATTATAGCTAGAAGTCATGGGCAGTCCTTAGCATGAGAGGAGGCCTGTATGCGCACCTTAAATATGTGTCAGTTTCTTACTGTCACTATTAAACTCAAATATTAGCTTATATATAGCAGTCACTAAACATGAGAAATGCACTACACCTTTTTTTGTTTTACATGCCCAGTGTCCAAACTCTAATCATTAGAGTTAAAGAGGTGCACATTTAAATGAATTCTGTACTGATTGGTTTTGTGTCATATTCAAAAATCGCCTCAAGCTGTAAACTGAATGGTTGGATGTAGATAAATGCGTAGGATTTGTGAAAATAATTCCAAAAGGGTTGTTTTTGCACCTTTGCTTACATACGTGCACTGTACAGACAGGAAAGCAAGTGGTAAGTCCGGGAAATGCAAGTGGTTGCATATAACAAACTATTATTTTGAAAGACTGTGCCTCCACCAGGCTTGACTTAGAGCTGTGAGGTGATATATGTCCACTTCTGTCCACTTCTGCTTTGTCCCACTTAAAGCCTGAAGAGTGTGCTATATTAGACCTGTTGGAGGTTGCAAAGCCCAGCATGACCAAATCTATCAAGGCTGACCTGGTTTGGCACAGCACCCAGCAACAGATGTTTTAGCAGCCAGCTGCAACCAGCACCTCTAATTTCAACCCAGCAGGCTGAACTCTGCACAGCAACAGGTTTCACTGAGCTTTCAGCGCTAAACGATAGAAAATCTGGGTTAAGGTTTCCATCTGATCTTATCTTTCATACCCCTTCTTCACTCACTACTGAGTGCACGTCCACTGAACTCCGCAGTCTGACGTAGCAGCGGCTTTGCTGCTCAATAATAATGTGTGACAGGACTCCTTACAAGGCCACCATTTTGATTTCAATTTCTCTCTGTCTGTTCCTCACTAGCTCATTTGGATCAGAGAAGGAGGGAAAGGGGGGGGGGGGTTGTATGAGCTGTAAAAGGGGTGGAGGCAGCTCTGATGGGAAAAGGAAAAGAGAATTAGGGGGCTGGAGCAAAATGTGTCAATTCAGGGCAGCAGACAATGTTGAGATGCATTTTTGACTAGAGATCCATTTCCTTGTCATTCTGGAGGGTTTATGTTGTTAAAGAGTCAGTTCCAAAACTGCTTCAGCACAGTGTTTTAGAGAACAGTAATCTGAAGGATTATTTGAGCAAAAAAAAACTATCCTTTCAGACTCTGGCTAGCATAAAAGTACCCAATCAGTTGCCATTACACTGATTAGCCACTTGTCAGACTGTGCAAACACCTGTGGCTCGTGCAGCGCTCTGCTGCTTTTTTGCTAAAGGAGAAATGGATCCACTCCAAAGAGCCATGGAAGAGTCCTGACATCCACCTCTCTGCCTTCCACCTCTCTCTTAATTTGTTTGCGCCCCTCTTTCACCACATTTTTTCTCTTCCTCTTTAGTAGTCATTCTGGTATGCCTCTGTTCATGGACACTGAACTGAAAAATTATACTTAAGAGAATTTTTGAATGTTGTGTATCAACATTTTACTCAGTTAAAAATGTGAAGTGCCAAATGTTTTAGTGCCCTAGGACCAGGTTTCTCAACCACTGGGACAACTGAAGGCTTTTGATTGGGCTGCAAGTATAAAACAAAGACAGGCCATTGGTCTGCAATTAGTCCCAAAAAACCATTGCTGTATTATTAAAATGCCATTGTTGTATTATTACAACTTCCGCTATTTAACGAATACTGGAGGTTGTAACGTTTCGAATGAGCCCTCTCGCCCAAAACTGCTCCCAGATCAGTCGAGCAAGGCAGACAGAAGGGCGCTCTGCAGTGCTGAGTCAGAAAAATATGCTTTTTTCATGATGAAACAGAGCGAGTTGTTTTGGGGTTGTTTTATTGTCTATTGAGTGAGTTTTGTCAGTATTTGGTTCGTCTGGTCTGGAGTTCTTATTGTGTGAACTGAGGGGCGGAGCGGAGCTGACAGTACGAGGGGCAGAGCCGACAGTGCGAGTCGGTTGATCAGAGCCTTTTGTGTAGAGTGAATTGGAGAGAGGTGGTGTTGAAGCGTTTATTGATTTATAATTCTGTGGTAAAAATAAGGATTTCTCCAAACAAAACTGTGTCTCTACTTGCACTAAATGGCACTAAAAGCCACATAGAACATTCGTTTTTATTCTTTTGAGCTTGAATTCTGAACATAATTTGATGAGATCCGTGGCTGTGGGTTTCAGTGTCAGGAGAGAAATTCCTGTGACCGGGACGATAAAACACGGCTGAATTCAAATCCGTGATTCCATCTTGTGTTGCTGTTTGAAAATAAGTTTACATATTTTACTGCTCTGGCACATGAGTCCGCAAACAATAATAACTTTGTGTGACAGAATTGTGATGCTTTAAAGATGGTACTGTAAATTCCAAGATGGACACCAAAATAGGGGTGCAAGCTAAAAGTGGACCTTGGCAACATGCTGTGATGGACAGGTGGGCTTTAATGCTGAACCGTTGTCCGAGGAGACTAGTTCTATGTGGATGCACCGGCACTGCTTGAATGATCTGACAGACAAATAATACGTTTTCTTTTGTTTTGTGGTGTGTTGTAGTAGTGTGTTTTGGTGTGTTAACAGCAACCATCCTCATACAAAGTCGAATTAGCATAGTTATGGGCATTAATTTCACAATGATAAATGAAGTGGATGTTTAAATGGAAACACTAAACGCAAATGAATGGACTTCACTGTTAGAAATGTATAGCACAAAGTGAGCACAGAGTCACTCATGAAATTATTACCATTGCTGTGTCAAGTTAAGAAATTAAATCAGGGCTTCAAGAAGCTGCCTTCTATTATACTACCTGTCTTCAAGGATATATTGCAAAACAGCTATTCATAAAATACTGAAAATGTGATCTATATTAAGCATAAGTATATTAAGAAAAATAAGCCTTTTAAAATAAACAATAATGTATTCTTTACAGCACTAAATAGCTTTAAACGTAAAGGAAAACCTGGAAAGACAGCATTTAAACATGATATGTGTCTACAGATTCTATTTCCATTCACAGTAATGTGACAGAGGGCCTGAACTCAACTGACGAATGGAGTAAAGCGGGGAACAACAAACGATACATAAAACAGATGGTCTACAGTCTGTAGTTGTAAACCACAAAGAGCACCTATATGGTAAGTGTAGCTGATAAAACAAGAGTCAAGGAGACAAGGTAGGTGTAACCAGTGAAGTGGCTGGTCAGCATATATTGTGTACAAACACACAAACTCTCTCTCTCTCTCTCTCTCTCTCTCTCTCTCTCTCGCATGCACGCGCATGCACGCGCATGCACGCACACACACACACACACACACACACACACACACACACACACACACACACACACACCTATCAGCCATAACATTAAAAAAATACATCAATTTCACTTTAAGTAGCTGAGCAGCTCTGATAAGGGCCAAACTGATGGCAAGACTGGGTCACAGCACAGGGCAGGTCTTTTGGGGTCTTACTGGTGTGGTGTGTTGGTGGCCTAGTAGTTAGAATACTTGCCTCTGGACCAGAAGGTCATGGGTTTAAATCCTACCTTCAGCACACCACCACTGCGTTCCTGAGCAAGACCCTTAACCCTAAGTAGTCTCCAGGGAGACTGCCCCCTGTAGTTAGGGAATGGAAGTCGCTTTGAATTAAAGCGTCAGCTAAATGCCATAAATGTAAATGTATGCAATGGTCAGTACCTCCAAAAGTGGTCCAAGGCAGGACAACTACAGACAGGATGTCCAAAGCTCAATTAATGCTCATTAATCTATAAATATATATAACTTCTTTCTTATGAAAAGTTACACATTTTATATAAAACAAATATCAATATGACATGAGACTCTAAACTTCTGAATGGAAGCACATGGTTACAGCAGCAGAGAGGAGGGAAACTGAGCGAACCAAAGCCTGCAGTATGTTACTGCTCGATCCATGGCAGAGAGTGAGGGAGGAGTGTGTGTGGTGAGAGAGGCTGTGCAGTCAAAAAACTGTCAGACAGTTCGCGCCCTCGCCTGGCCCCCTTTCCTTTGTTAATCCTCTTTGGTACACTGGTGCATCTTTCCCCCCTGGCAGGCTGATGTCTAAGCCTCAGATTTAGACTGACAGGGCATGGGGAAAGCCACGGAGCGGCACAGAAAAATGGGCCTGCTGCTGATAATTGACTCTACCGAGGAACACCTGACAGTCATATTCATATAGCCTCCACCTCGACTTATCAAGTTAGCGTTGCGGCAGAAGTGGCGGAGATTCAATATAGGAAGCCACGTGTCGTGTGGAGAGGGGGGCCGAGTGCATTGGAAATTTAAGCCAAGGGAAATTAAGCAGTGGCGGCTAACGGAGCTTTATTACTTTAGGGTAGCATGCTAATATAGGAGTCGCGTGCTCGCCATACTGGCTAATGCATCTGAAAGCATTACATCTAATCAGCCGCTCTCGCCAGCCTGTGCTGCAGTTAACGGAAACGACAGATACATCGTGTTTGTAGTAGCGGATAAATAAGGAGAGGTTGACGGAGAGATGGAGGATGCAGTGTGTGCGCCAGTGTGTGTGGTGGAGATGTGAGAAGACACGTTTCAGCCTCCTGGTGTGACTGAGGCCCGACTCTCGGTGGGTTAAAACAAACAAAAAAAGAAGGCAAGGCCGAAAAAGCAGTGGACTTGTCAATGATAACGCACATCTTGTGCATCCTAAAAAGCGATGGAAAGCATATGAAATCAGACATCAAAGAACAAGCCTCTCTGAGGAACAATCTTGCTCTTTTTAGCAAATGAGCAATCAATCCAGTAGATATGCCTTAACTATAAGCACTCTTCTGATGCGCACAGAGACAGTTCAAAGCAGATGGAAAACTTGCGACCATTTTTAGCAAGATGCTCGAGCGGCGCAGGGAAAACAATGTGGGTGTGCGTGCGGTGATTAGACTGAGACGCAGACAGATGCAGATGATTGATCATTTATTCTCCTCTCACTCTGACCTACACAATACACGAGGGGATGATGTGCGTGATAACTTGAGCTCCTCGATACTCCAGAACAATACTTGATCTCTCCCTTATCCCTTACCCCCCCCCCCTCTCTCTCTCACATACACACACACTCCAGGGGTTGCACAGACATTACAGGCCGGTTGGTGTGGTGGGTACATTGGCAGAATAAACAGCACTGTTTACATAAAAAAGATGATGATTTTGTGCTAATCATAAACCCAAAGTACATTAATAAGGTGGCAATAGTATGCAATTACAGCTGGGATCATCTATGCAAATGTTAATTAAGAAATATTGTTTTATATTTTATGCATGGCTGTTCTGATCCATTACCTGAGAATCAAACCCTGGTTTCACATGATTTATGCATACACCAAAGAAAATGGCATTAGAAACATGCTTTTCTGTGCTTAAATATAGTTTCATGTTTAATGACTAGTCATAACTCAACAAGACCTCCATAAAAACATGACATGAAGGAAGAACAAATGTATCCATTGAGTAGCATGGGTGACTATATAATTTTTCTTTTAAAAAGGGACCACTTTCTAAATGATTACTAGTAAAATGCAAGTAATGCAACCTTTAACATAACCAGATCTATTCGAGTTTAAATCAAAATTCAAAGCATATTCTACTAAAATGAGCTAACATATACGCATTTAAGCTAGAGAGCTGCTACAAAATATAAATATTGATTGATGGTAATGTAACAGGCAAATCCTGATTGCCAAGCTAGACATTAACATGAATGGACCTAAATAAAACTCAGATAAAACCTTTTCCCCAAAGTTTCTGCATTAAACGCTGTGTAATGACATTCTTGGCTGATATATGCTAAAATTCAGTTACCGCAACCAAATATACATCGCCAACAAAGCCTGATTCGAAATCAGAGTGAAGTCAAAATTTCATTACATTTACTGCATTTATCAGACTCTTTCATCCAAAGTGACTTCCATTCCCTAAATACAGGGGACAGTGTCCCTGGAGCAACTTGTGGTTAAGGGTGCTCAAGAACCCAGTGGTGGTGCTGAAGGTAGGATTCGAACCCATGACCTCTTGGTCTAGAGGCAAGTATCCTACCCATTACACCACCACCACCATTATTGAATTCATTATGTGACCAGGAAACTAGAGCAAATTTTGAGGGGAAAATGTAAGGAAAAAGTGAAAAAGAACCTAAGACCTCTATTATCCATCAATCTCCAAAATTTGGAGCGGAGCTTAAAGCTAGAGCTTACTGACTCATGCACTGATAATAACACAGCAGGGCCTGCAGAGCAGGAGAGGAATTTTTCTGTCTGCCCATTGGGGCACAACACTTCACTGAGCACACGGGATCTACATCACTGCTGCAGCACCCAATTTCATCATGAAATAATACCCTTAATGCTAAAAATTTAGTATTTTCCATGATGAAGTCGCTCAGGCAAGACAGTCAAGAGTTGTTTTTGCGCTGGCACTATGAAGCTGCCTGTGTAAACCAACTCACACATTTGTCTCAAACCAGGATGAATAACATAAAATACAAAAAGAATAACATAAAATACAAAAAGCCACAGGACAAAATTGTGCCAATAGGGGAGCATACTGTTACAGACAGACAAAATATCTTCCTTAACCAGTTAGTATGGTTTTCAAAGCCTGTTTATAAAACCAGCAGAAGCGGAATAAACTACATTGCAGAAAAGAGTTTATTAGGGACCATTAAGCAGCTTTGAAAACCCCCCAGATAACTTACTTTTCTGAATGAACAGCATTCAGCACTTTTTATGAAAACAAAGTCAAGGCTTTTTCAACCTGGTTACAAATCACTAGCTGTATGTAAATGAATTAAACAATATTTGAAAACAGTAATGAAACTTAGTGTGAACCAAAGGTTCCCAATACTGCCCCCTACTATACATGTTCAGTGTTTTTCTACTGTAACACAAGCCAAGAAAATCTTTTTAATTAGCAGATTGGTTGGATCATGTTTGGTGGGAAAAGAAAAAACACAAAAATGTGCAAAGTGTGGAGTCCATGGTTTGGAACAGCTGGTATGAACCATTATTATCAGTTAGTATCTTAATATTATATTGAAAATAGTAAAGGAAATCTTAATAACTAACTGGTAACTTTAGTTTGAAAATAAGACAACTATTTTTTTATGATTGATCACGATTATTGGCACCCGAACAAATGAATTAAGGAAACACATTTAAATCATTTTAAGATGTTTAAGAATTGGAACTTTTAGATTTTTTTAACGACTTTCAAACAAACAAACAAAGGTGTTGAAGGACCAGACATCCAAGGTAACTTTTTATGGTAACAAGACCACAAAAACAACGTCGAAACAACTCTCTACCTACATGTTTAGACAGGGCACAGCTTACTAATACTAAATAAACTGAGATAACAGTTGAAAAGGGGGGTGGGGGGTGTGCAGCAGCTTCTTATTTTTATGGTGGTTGTCAACTTTTCAGTGTATTACTGCCACTGCTGGACTGGTGACGGTAATACAGACCGGAATCTACATTAAACTGAGGGGTTACTGTATATAGTATGTAAATTATTAACATGTCATCAATGATTGCCTGCTTCATTGGGGTATAAAAATGAGAATACAGGATGCATCACATCAGGAAATAGTTAAGAGCATTAGATTATAATTGTCGACATGCACAAATCACAAAACAGCAGCTTGACTTAAAATGCCCATGTTAACAAGGCAACAAGAAATTCAAAACTTTCTACCCTTAAAGAGGATGAAAAGCCGTTTTCCAAAGTGCCAGTGTGAGGAGGACGGTCAAAAAACAAACAAACAAACAAACCCAAAGAACATAGTTTGAATTCAAGAAGACATGCACAAGAGCAGAGCCAGGACTCTGCAAGGTCTAGAGAGCTTCTGCACTGAGTAAAGGTCGAAATTCCCTCTCTCTACGCTCTCATAAAAACTACAAGAGAAGACTCTGTTCTGTTTTATTACACAAAATGCTAAATGGGGGTGCCAATAATTGTGAATCATTTTATTTTGTAACCACCCCTTTTCTTGTGAGCTCATACTGAATTGATGTATTTTCTCTATTTGCTGAGTGAAGACATTTGATTAATAATAAGGGGAATTTTAATCAGCCTTCTTCACTCATATTAAATAAGGGTTAACATGAAGGTCAATTCTAAGGTCTAAGGCACTGCAGAGAATGCAGTCTGGCGCAGAAGACAGACATAAAATAAAGAAAATAATGAGCAAATATTTAACTCCCTTACATACATACAGTATTCATCATCATGACTGAAGTGTGTGCTGCCGGTGACTCTCTAATGCAGGCGTGCTTATGATGTGCTGTATTTGTCTTTCAGCACTTGACCCCTGTAAGTCCATCAGTATGCAGTCCAGATGAACTGAGCATTTCCCCCAAACTCAATCAAATATAACACACACGCGCACACACACACACACACACACACACACACACACACACACACACACACACACACACACACACACA
>JBBPCW010000037.1:14237229-14248975 GCA_037974425.1 Phenacogrammus interruptus
TCGACCGGTATTGTATGTATATATATATATATATATGTACGTGTGTGTGTATATATATATATATATATATATATATATATATTTTTTTTTAGAATAATTATAAAGAATCTGTAAACGAGTACAGTAACGGCATGGACTCTAAGTGAGCAGCTTACAGGATGTCAGCTAATTACTATTTAAAGTAAACTTGTTTTTGAGTTTATGATCACGGGATTTTGTTGCTTATTAAGAATTCAGGTGCTGGTTGCAACAATCAAGGGTTACGCCTGACTGAAGGCTAAGTCAGTCATAACTTTCATTCTATATCTTTTTAAGTTGGCAAATGCTTTAAATAAGGACATTATTTTCTTGTTGTTCTTTAAGCCAACTGAAGACTATTTCCTGCAACAAACCTATTCACTCTAAAAGCTAAGTATAACAAATATTAACAGTTTGCGATGAACTAACTACATATGAGAAAACAATACATATCACTTTTATCAGTATAAGTTTAATAAGAGGAGTCAGGTATCTCCAAATATTGAAAAAATATAACAAACAACTCTTGTTTGTTCTTAATGGCAGGAAAAAAAAATCTCTTTACAGATTACTTTTGGCGAAATTATTTCTGCTTTTTTTGCATTACTGGATAATCAAATGAACATACTTAGAATTATGGTAAACTATTTTGTGTTGTGATACACAGAACACGTATTTGAAGATATTTGCTTGCCTGGAAAATGTAAAATGCTCTTTGGGCCAACCATACAGTTATGCCGTTATGTTTTACTTGATCAAATTCTTTAAAATAAAATGGTCTTGTTCCTTCTTAACACTGGAATGTAATGACATCCATGTGTACTAAACTTTTCATGCACCGTCTTCTGTTTTGCTTGTTTCTAACTTCACGAAAAAGAAATGCTGTGATACATAATGTATCATGAAAATGCCTTATATGCCATATTGTCCCCGTTGACTTATAAGCATAATGTGAAATGCGTAATGGGTCGACACGCTAAGTGCCAAATTCTTCACCGGCTTAATGCATGGCTATGTATCACCACCATGAATGGTGTTACTAAGGCTGAAATACATTAGACAGGCAGCTTGATCATTCTTAGTTTTCCACAGAGGCTAAAAAAATGAGGCAAAGCCCAGTGCTTTATGGTGCCAGGGACAGAAAAAAGACTAACGGCACAATGTTAAAGAACAAGGACTGAGGTTAGATTCACAGTAGCAACAACAAATTTGAGCCAAGCACACATAGAAGAGAAATGCTTTCTCTTTGCTCTTCTATTTACCATGGTTGCAGTCTTTCAGAACTGGCCTTTGGATGACCGATTGAGGTGGTTCATCTGTGGGACACCAGACAGATAATGTATGAATGTGAAGCACGCATTTGATAATGTCTGAGAGAACAGAGTCACTGTATACTTCTGTGAAGGACTGATTTCTCCTCTGTGTTCCACCAGACTGCATGATTGCGCCTGTCTGAAAGTTAGGTTATTGTTCTGGACGCTTCTACTACAGGGGGTTGATTTCTTTACAGTGTGGAGAGGTATATTCCGATCACCATCCATAGTGAGGCGATGACGTGATTGTGCACTGTCGGCAGGGAGCTGATTTGGCTTTTTGCTCTTCTACTTCAATATGGGCAGCATTATTAGACTTTTACCGTGAGTAAAAGTTGAGTTGGATGCTCTTGAACTCCTGATTTCACTATCTACTGTGTCCAGTACCAGCGTCCGTTTTGCAACAGCGCTCTTTTATGACTTTATTCATTTATTCACTACATGTCATCTGAGTGTGTGGGCAAGTATATATCTCACTGTGAATCAATGTGTTTGTGTGTCTGTACTGGGGCATGTGTCTCCCATAGCGTCCATGTTGCCAAAAAGGGCTGCATTGACTCAGACCGGCGTCAGTGCAATCAGATCTGAGCCTACTAGAGATACTCGGGTCTGTAACCAACTGTGACATCAGCCAGACAGCATGAAGATCTAAGCCAGACGGCCAGTTGTAATAAGACAGGGGTAGACGGCACATTCTCCCCCAGTTTTCCCTTACCTTTGTGGGAATGGGGCTCCAAGTTATCTACAACAATATGATATTATACATACAGACTGCACGTTAAAAGGCAGAGGTCAGGGTATTAATCTTGCCATGGCGACAGGGGGGACACAGACGGTGTATTCTTCAAAAGGAGATTACTGAGAAAAGATTGAAGGGGGGGGTCCTAAATGAAATGGATGTAAAGTGAGTGTGTGTGATGGAGAGGAAGGGGATGAGATGCTTTGAAAGAGATGAAACTCACCTCGGGGCCTTGGTGCTCTTTTCCTGCGGTCCCTAAAAGCAGCTCCAGACTGCAGCGCTTCCAGCAAGCTGTCCATAACTCCAGTCTCATCCTTTTCTATAGGAGATAGGATAGAAAGAGAGGGAAGGAGCGTGAATGAAAGAGAATGTGTTTGATAGAGAGAGAAGAAGCGAGAAAGATAAGAAAGAGAGAGAGAATGTCCAAGAAGGACAGAGAGAGATAAGGAAATGGAAAGACAGTGAGTGAGAGAGAGAAAATATTTGTGTGTAACAGAGAGGGAGAGAGAGAAAGAGAGAGAGAGGAAGAGAGAGGGGGTGGTGTAAAGAGAAGACAGGAAACAAAAAAGAGAGAACAGAACCATCAGACTGTGGTGGGGCATTTCTTTTTCATTTTATGTTCCTGGCCTTGAGTGAGGGTTTCCATAGCAATGCGCAAAAAGATTAGAGGAGCCAGGCCCTGGGCAGTACATCAGGGTGGAAAGCTTGGCGATTTGAGAAGCAGACAGGCCCTTAACTGGCTCATACATCACCTGTGAGCCGCTCGCTCTAAACAAATCCACTGTATTTGTGGCTTTTGCTGGCGCTCTCATAAAAACGGATCTGGAGCTGAAGTCGTTAACCCGAAGAAACTGGCTTTTCTGCTGCAGAGGCCTCCAGAGAGGAGAGAGAGTGGGCCTGCGGACACTGCAGCCCCTCAGGCAAAATACAGCCATGCTGGACTAAAGCCTGCAACTAAATCACTACTGACCACGGCACAGTCCGCCATACCTACACAATCAAAGAGAATACAAGACACTGCACCCACAGATTCACACAGATTACGGAGGGTGGGGGGTGCGAGAGGGAGAGAGAGTGAGAGAGAGACAGAGAGAGGGAGAGAGAGACAGAGAGAAAGGAAGAGAGAGGCAGAGAGAGACAGAGAGAAAGAAAGAAAGAAAGAAAGAAAGAGAGGCAGAGAGTGAGAGAGAGAGACAGAGAGAGGGAGAGAGAGGCAGAGAGAAAGAAACAGAGGCAGAGAAAGAAAGAGAGGCAGAGAGAGACAGAGAGAGGGGGAGAGAGACAGAGAGAGAGAGGCAGAGAGAAAGAAAGAGAGAGAGAGAGACAGAGAGAGAGAGAGAGAGAGAGAGAGAGAGAGAGAGAGAAATAAAGCTGGCAGGAAAGTGTAGTTTTCAGCAGATTTTCAGGAAAAGTGTTTTTCAGCACTGCGTTAGAAAGGTGTGTTTAACTGGTAAGCACCTTGAGTCGTGACAGTGTAACCTTGCCACATCAATCCTTTGATATATTGATACTGAATTTGCAGAAAAAGAAAACACACAGGAAAAGGTTACATGATTCACATCAAAACTGAAAATATCTTTTTCTCCTTTCCTACAGCTGTATGAACCATTCTCAGGTTAGAACCTGATCCCCCTTCTCTACTCTCACCTCCTGATGTGCAGCACATCCTACCTGGGACAAAATTATAACCGAATATGCGACTCTAGTGATCAGGAATGTGCCAAAATGTGATAAAGCATCACAGTGGGGCCATTAATACAGTGCTGAGCTATTGGATGACAGTTAGTAGCACTCTGATGAACATGCAGCTATAACTGGAAGAGCTCCAGTAGGTGTTAAACATCTGAAAACATCTGCCTGGAGAGCCAGGTGTGGGAGGAATGCCCCACATACAGTGGCAAACATGAGCTGCAACAAATGACAATCTGCTGTTTTCTCTCACACTCTGACAAACCTAGACTTAATTATGAAAAACAACTAAATACCGATTTTAAAGCAAGCACCAATATTGAGTTTCTTCTCAATGATTGCACTGATGAAATCTTACGCTACATGAAGATCTGTCTTTCTCACTGCAGGTGGACCAGATCTCCAGAACATGCAGATACCTTCTCTACAACATCAGAAGAATCCGACCCTTCCTCACCATGAAAGCTACACAGATTCTCGTCCAGTCCCCGGTCATCTCCAAACTGGACTACTGCAACTCTCTACTGCCCGGACTCCCACAGAAGGTAACTAAACCGCTTCAGCTGATTCAGAACCAGCTGCCAGGTTAGTGTTCAACGTTCCAAAGTTCCCTCACACCACACCTTTACTAAGGGACCTTCACTGGCTCCCTGTGGTGCTTGCATTAAGTTCACGTCCTTACCACCTGATTTCAAAGCCAAGAATGGACTTGCACCCCCAAACATAACAGCACTGTTGTGTCACTTCTCATCCTCTAAGGGCTCCAGATCTCTCTCTTCTGATCAGATCTGGAGCCCCTCGCTGTCTTCAGACCGCCTCTTCAAGGAGTACCTTGGTGACTAACTATGTCTCTCATTCTGATGCTTACTTAAAAACAAAAAAACCCTTCCTTACTCTTGTCCTAACTCTTGACTTTTCTATGACTTGAGCTGTTCAGGTATTGTTTGGCAGGTGTTGGCTAATTATTATTTGATAGATGTTGTATTTGTGAATCGATTGTGCAGTTTTTCGAATATTTGACGAAATATTTTGAATAGTTGACGTGGATTTAAGCTGTTTACACGTTTAAGTAACAGTTGTGGACTACTTGAGCACTGATGTACGTCGCTATGGATAAGAGCGTCAGATTAATGCTGGAAATGTAAATCTATACAATCATGACACGGCTGAATCATATATGACAGTTTGTGCGTTATCCTGTGTCAGTATTATGCACTATTTAGCAGATGATCTTTCTATAATCGCATAACAGGTTTAAAACCTAGCATCCTTCCCTTGACCGGTAATCCAAATAAAGTGAATGTACATACAACATAAAAATGATATTTGTCTGATTACTGTCTGTTATTCCAGTAAATGACCAATTATGATAACTAGGGCCAAAAAAGCAAAATATTAAAAAAAAAACACACACATTAAGTCTGAGGCAGCTGTAGCTTCTGGATGTCAGAGCAGGGGGTTAAATAGCCTAATTTTATTGTTTATATTAGTGGTGTTAAAGATTAATATCAGGTCTCTCTTGATTATTTTAACCTGATCTGTATGTTGCCTTTTTAAAAATCCTTTATGCTCTACGCTACAGGTGAGAAATCAAAAAAAGTCTGTAAAAATAGAGGCTAGTATACTAGAGTCTGACAAAAATGTTAATGTTAAACTAATATTAGACTAATTGTATAAAATGTAGATAAAGATTTTCAGTGTCTGTTACAGGGTCAATCTGTAGAGGAGACATCTGAGCATGAATTCTGTTTCCATTGAAAAACACTGTTCTTAAGATCATTTATTAAAAATAGCTTTTACTGAGTGTTTTATGTACCGCTATGCTGTCTAATGCATTGTTTTTGTTGGACAGGAATAACAAAATTATTTCTTCTCTTTCGAGAGTGTGTTCTTTGTCTGTCTGAGGTGAGCTGGTTAAAAGAATAATCGAAACGGTCACCATTACTACTCAGTTGATCCATTTCTCCTTCCTGAGTGCTCATTGTTAAATAAAAAATCAATTGAACTGGTGTGAAGGTTTCAGTGAGTTAAACCTGTAAGAACTACTTCATGTGAAAAGATCTTACGGTGACTAAACATTAAACTATAATTAAGTAGTAACACACCAATTTCATGGCATTCTCTATGTGTGCCAACACACCAGTGCACTTACAGGGCAATTCACTGCTGTGTGTGAATGAAGTCAAATCAGGAGAGCAGACTGGTACGAACAGTGGTTATGTGCACAAAAAGGAGAGAAAAAATCATGACTTGTTTGTCCCAATTGCAACAATAACTAAATGTTCCCATTTACTGTCTAATAATATATAGCAGCACCTAGATTTTCTTACCCACACAGATCCTGTCCCACTGAGTCTGAAGCCTTGATCATATTCCAGCTATCTAGGTTGTTTCTGACCCTGTTACATTAGTGCCGACCTAGAGACGGCGGTTACATGTGCTGTCGCCCGCATATGTGTGTTCAGGATTCTGGTTTGAAAATTCCTCCTGGAACACATTTTCAACTCACCAGGCCTGAAAAGAGAGGGGGAACAGATCTAGATTTCAAATGAGATTGTCAGAGTAAATTTACGGACGCACCGTTGATGCTAGTACTCCAATTTTGAATGTGAACCTAAGGTCTAACATAATTTTACCTACGTCTCCTACAATTTGATGGACTTCTGAGTAATGTACCTTGCTAGACAACCTGCGGAAATGACCCAGTAGGAGGCCAGCAGCACACACCGAACCATAGATCCTGCCCAACAATTTTGCAACAGAATGTGAAAGGCACATATGAAGCAAATACGCTTCAGTGTATAGCTATGAACTCTAGCAGTTTTAAATACTGCACCGTAGACAGTTTATTAGACAACAGTTGGCTAAAACATGGAAAATGTAACTCAACACTTCCAGACCAGCAGAACCATTCATTCGTACCAGAAAAAAAATTGGCACTCCATGTACATTTCTATAAATGTAATTGTTAGAGCTGGGCCGTTAACAAATTTTTTTAACGCCGTTAATCACACGGAATCTTCGCGATAACGCGCGTTAACGCCGATAATCAAATCCCCCATTCTCCCAGAGACAGGTTTAAAACGTCCGTGATCAAGCTGAAAATAGGGCCATTTGGATGGCCTAGTGGTTAAGGCATCCGCCCTGCGACCAGAAAGTCCGGGTTCGACTCCCAAGCCGACTCCCAAGCCGACTCCCAAGAATCTCACGCGTTAACGCCGTTAACGGCCCAGCACTAGTAATTGTACTTATATTGATATATTGATTATATGTTTATAATCAGATTACTCTAAGCATGGATGAATTTTGTTCGGGTATAAACTGACAGGCTCAATGTGAGATCAAGCCAAAGGACAATGAAGGTACAATATATTATTTATTTATTTTACTTTTTTTTTTTTTACATTTAAACTTCACCCTTTTTCCTCTATTTATCTTTTGTGAGTTTTTACGCTTTTATGCTTTGCCAGGCATGACACCACACCATTTCATAGTTGATATTAGCGCATGTCTGGGCCAAATAGTCATGCTGATTGTGCACTTGTTGGTCTGTTATAGACCCTTCTCAGTATTAAAGGGAAATCAAGAGGCTCAATAAGTTTGGGACAGATTATAAAGTGGGGGTCAGTCTCAATCAGTGCGTATTCTCTGACTGTAATGGCAGGAACAGATGGGGAGCCAACTGAGCAATTAAGGACAAAATAGTTATGCTGTTGTATAGCACTCAGACGAATCTAGAGAAAGGGCTCACATAGTAACATCCACTATCAGGGACAGATACAAAGGGAGGAGCGCACCATTGACCTTTAGTAGAAAATCTTCCATTACACACAGCAGCAGCATGGACTGAGAATCCCCATGCAAATCATACTCGCTTGTTCTCTCAGAAACAACATTTAAGTGCTTTAGGCAGTCAGAAATCCAAAAACTTTGATTGTAACTACACAATTAACTGTGGAAGTTTATATTAACCTCATGCAAACCGATAGGCTGAAGTGTTTGTGTTTGTTTTCTTAACTAGAGATTAAAAGATTAAAATTCAGATTTTTCCTTTTTTTTTTCTGGGTCATGGTGGTCTTACTAGTTGCAAAGTTTGGAGAAGTGCTGATGAACCTAGCTCTCCCTACTTTAAGCAGTTATAACAAAGAAACTGAAAACATGGATGGACCCTGTTCAATTATGACAAAGATTTATATGGAGACTGTCCAGGCAAAATGGTCATACAAATTACAAAACTGCACGCTGATGAATGATCTTGCATTTTTCAGATATTTGCTAGTGTGCATACATCACTTCAGTGTATACTAGGGCAACTAGTGTGCAATCTCTGCCTCTGATTGGCTTATGCAGACACACGCTCCTTGGTTTCACCAATTACAGTCCCTTCATAAAAAGGGGCGGTACCATTGGTGCAAGAGGAATCTAAACACAAGACCACAATAAGACCAGAGACAAATATCAGCAGAGAAGACAGAAGGTGTGTCTGAAATTGTGCACTTATGTGAGTGCACTGGAATATAGTGATCTAGTGCACACTGAGCACTTTCTTCTTTAGTGCACACTGCCGTGGGGAGGTGCTTTCCTAAACGGAACACTGGCGTTTTGCACTTAGCGTAAGTGATGGACTAACAATGTATGCCGTCTTTTTTATTACACAGTGAATTTCCTTGTGCTTGTTTTGCTTTTGTTTACCTCCTACTATACACCACATGGAAACTACGTCACATCCAATGTTGACGCAGGATCTTCCTCCTCATTCATTATGAGTGCACCAGCCAGGTACTTAGCTTAGCTATGCACTAAAACAGTGTTCGAAGTGTGCAAGTGCGCAATTTCAGACACACTCAGACACAGATCACATGTGTGGAGATACTCCACTCTGGACCAGTGGTCCCCAACCCCCGGGCCGTGGACCGGTACCAGGCCGTGGGTCACGTGGTACCGGTCCGTGGGCTGCACAGAAGAAAAAAAAAACGTACAGTATTTCGGTTTTATTTACAGAGAGCATTAGTGTGCTGAGTGGATGTTACCCGTGTTCTGTTGTTGACTCGTTATGAAAATGCTGTTAATAAAGCTGCGAGTACACACTGGATTTACGTTTATTATTGTATTTTAAAGATACCCCATTATTATATTTTTAAAATATCCCCATTTTTATGCGTATCATTTATTTGTATAAATACGTATACGTATATTTATCTGCCGCTCCTTAAAGGTCGGGCCGTGAAACTAGTTTCTGATATTAAACCGGTCCGTGACCAAATAAAGGTTGGGGACCGCTGCTCTAGACCACACAAACAGCACAGAGACCTGCACAACCTGCAAGTCGGTACAACAGTACAATAAAAGTATGAGTGTTACACATGGCATTTACTAGATAACACGGCTAAAGTTCCAACTTTCTGCCGTACAATTAAATTTACCACAAAATTCAAGATTTCTTTGTTTAGTTGTGTTTAACTGTCATGTTGACTGTTAATGTAACAGAGAGCTTTAAAAAAAAGTTTCTCAGTGTTGGACGCCTGAGTTCCTCTGATGCATGTATGTGTGTGTGATGACGTTATCAAACGACTCGTCGACTCGACTTTGTTGATGGATAAGTCGACTTGGAAAAAAATCTGGAGTGGTTAATGCCCTAGTGCAGCGTTTCTCAAACTATGGGCCGCGGACTGGTGCCGGTCCGTGAGAGAGTTCCTGCCGGTCCGCGGAGCCTTGCTTCTGCACCAATCAAAATTCTGTCAGATCAGGTCTGATCTCAGCCATGCTCTCACTGCGTTCCCCGCCCCGCCCCCTCGACTTCACGGCCCGCCACTTGTTTCAGCATTCTAGAATGTTCAGCGTTCCTGACCCAGTGTCTCATTCACTCCAAACTTTTCACAGACACACACGTTACGAGAGCTCTCAATAAATCATGGCCTGTTCAAAGCAAGCGAGTCTGGATTCTTTCTTTCCGCAGGGTG
Organism: Phenacogrammus interruptus; assembly: GCA_037974425.1. Classification (NCBI taxonomy): domain Eukaryota; kingdom Metazoa; phylum Chordata; class Actinopteri; order Characiformes; family Alestidae; genus Phenacogrammus; species Phenacogrammus interruptus. The sequence continues at coordinate 14,246,949 of JBBPCW010000037.1, forward strand.
GTGGTTGTCGTGGCCGGGGTGGGCGTGGCCGGGGGGGGCGGGGCTGGGGGGGGGTGTTTGGATAATGTGCCGGGCCCTGCAGCCCCAAAGCCTGACATGACCGGTCCCCAGGACAAATGAGTTTGAGAAACGCTGCCCTAGTGCATACCGCAGCTAAACATTTATGGGATTATATCTAAAGCTAATGTTTAGCTTTGCTAATCAAAAGCTTTTGACTTTACTCAAAATTCTCTGCATAGTTCTGGATATGTTTGCCCTTCAGTGCTGGAGTGATTTCATCTTCTATTATAAACCATCACACCTACTGAGGTCACAAGGTGTTGGTATTACTAAAGCTATAACAGGGGCAAGAGCTTTTTCATACAAAAGCCCCCAGCTTTGGTATAGAGCTCCAGTCAGTGCTTGGGACTCAGACAAATTTTTGCTTAATTTGTTTTATCGTTGCATAACATCTGCAGATCTAGGGGTTCATGGACATAGAAAATTGAGGTAAAATGAGATGTTGATATCATCCTGCTGCTATTTCTCATTCACTCACGTATTTTGAACGTTGAGAAGAGGGGTGGTGGTAGCTCAGGGAGCTAGGCTATTTCAGCTTGGCCTGCTGGAGTCACTGCTTGCACTCCATTAACCCAACATATTGTATGCAGTCACCTCAAACACAACTAACTATCAACGTGTTTCCTTGTCGACCTATACTGTCCAATCCAATTTGATGCTGTTGCAAGATGAGCCTTGATGGTGTGTTCCTGCTAAACTACCAGTTTGACCAGCACAGAGCAACATTATGTTTTTTCTGAGCATATCATAATATCAGTACTTCTAAAACACTGATCAACTGTGTGCTTCAGTTTAAAAAGAGCGGAATTTGTCCAAAAAGGATTTTGAGAAGGGCAGTGTGTAAAATGTTGAATACACACCGTTTGTACTTAGTTTTCAACAGTAATTTTTAAATGTGGCACTCTTTGTTCACTGTTATTTGCATTTTATCAGATGTCAGAGAAAAATATTGTTTTACATCATGCATTTTTGCCAGAAAACAAAAGAAACAGGAGCAGTTAAACATCAACATGCTCTTGTGGGAACCTTTAGTTCCCACAAGGCAATAAATACACAATCAAACACACACACACATGCACACCATCTCCTAGTCTATTTCTCTAGCTTAGCAGATGCTGTGTCTGACAGAGTTGCGGTGGCAGAGGGGTGGTTCAATGGGCTATTTTTACTCAGTGGCGACGGGGTAACGGCACATGGCAGCACGCACTAACCCCAGCGCAGGAAAACGAGCCGTGAATGTCAATCACTTATCGTATCATTCCAACAGCGTGCAGAGAGAGCTGCTTCAAACCTCAGCCAGCCACGGCCAGCAGCACCAGGCTGCCTGCTAACAACCAGGAAGGTCCTAGCTGTTCCACATCAGTCTTTCCGAGAGGGAGAGGCAGAGGAAAGGAGAAAAAGAATGTCTTAAAGGCTGAAAGCATGAAAAAGCATAAGAAATACGAATGCTGAGAGGGAAAATTAGAGAAGGGGGTAAAAGATTTGGGTTAGGAAGCTCAAAGGAACAAGGCAGCAAGCTAAAGAGAAGAGAGATGCTGGAGAAGTGATTTGGATGAAGCAGGTGAATGCATCATGCACTTGTTGAGTGTGTGTCTGAGGACACCAGAGCCCTTCACATCACTCCAGCATCAGCTCAAGACTCTACTTCATATTCTGCAACATCCTGTGACACACACCTACACATTTTTTCATATGCTGTCAGGGCATGGGATCATACATATGTCTCATGTGTATGATATGTATCATACATACAATTGTCAAATAACTTTTTTTTGCTGTTTTTCAAAATAAAAAAAACATTTTACAAAAACATTTCCACTAGGGATGAGCGAGTACAGCATTATCTGTATCTGTATACCATATAAATTATCTGTATCTGTATTTGTACTTGGACTGGGCGGGGCCTAACCCGGAAGTGGGCGGGATTTAACCTGGGAGTGGGTCGGGTTGTCTTGAAATGGGCGGGG
>JBBPCW010000037.1:14369907-14381080 GCA_037974425.1 Phenacogrammus interruptus
CACACACACACACACACACACACACACACACACACACACACACACACACACACACACACACACACCCACCCCCCCACCAACCACTGGGAGGCTTGAGAGCCCTGTTGTGCATAGACAGGTAACTATGCTAATGGTCAAAATGTATTCAAAGAATCTACTGAGCAGCCTTTCAAGCCACACCCACACCCACACAGATGAGTGACCACAGACTGTTTACAGATATGAGAGAAAATAAACACACAAGCTTGCTTAGGTCACGCACAGTCAGAAATTTGACAACGGCCATTTCAGACAGAGCTCTGCAATACCTTCCACTGACTCTGCTTTTCTGTAAATACTGAATTAGAGCAAAACATATTTCTTCAGAACAGCTCTTCCCTGGACCCACACATAGACATCTTTTATCACACACAAAACTCAGAACATAAATAGTTAACAACATACTCCAGGCTACATATCCACTATTGACCAAGTGCAAAGCATACAAATGACTTTCACAGCTGTCAAATAAGCTTTAATGTTGTTACTGTCGTTTATATAAATAACTGATAAACCTACTGACTATTTTAACAATCAACCAAGGAATAACCCATTTAGAAAAGGAAAATCAATAAACATAAAACTGAACAATAAAAAGCTCTAAACATATATAAAATAATACTTTATATGAAGGACATGAAGATACTTCATCAAGATACTGCATTGTCAAAACAATACCCATGTAACTGTCTGTCTGATTGTCATGCTGTGCTTTTTACTGTAACCGAGACCAACAGGAAAACTAAAAGTAGCCAAGAAATCAATGCTCATTTTTATCAACTACATTTTAATTTGCTAAATCCCATTTTTATTTTTTTATATCAGGTGTACTTTTAAATAATTTTTACAGCCCAACAGAGCTTTCTGGAACAACTCCAGAGACTAACAGCTTGGAAAGGTGACTGCAAAGCTCATGTGAGAAAAGTTAAAGAGCAGCTTTTTACTGAAATACTGCTAGTTCTTTATGCAAATCAAAAACTACGGACTGAAAAACTTCCATTCATAGATGAGGAATGTCCAACGGTCTAAAAAGATCAAGTGAGAATTATACTTTCACTGTTTCACTGTTTTAGTGCTAGAGCAGCTAGCTTAATTACATCCACATTACCTTTGCCTTTTCAGTCATGCTTGCATAAAGAAATGTGCTTTGTTGCAGCATAATATACTGTATAATGTATTGACTGTTTTAAACGCAATCAAAAGTGTGGTACCCTGTAAAATTGAAATGTTGTCACTTAATTCACCACCCTGCCATTTTATGATGCAGAGTAATGAATATCCGAAAAACAAATTCAGTAGTCAAACACAGAACTCCCATATACATTGTTTTCAGAGATGCTCTGGGTCCTATAAAATCCTTTCAACAAAGTGAACTCTTCACTGAATCCGTGCTGCATGTTGTGACTGCGTAGCTCTACAGGGATTTTCGCACTGTGAATAACACTGAAAACACCAGAGTCTGTCGAACCACTCTGGAACAGCATCTTGGAGTGTTGTGTTGAAAAAACCACAATCAATAGACAAGGTAATACTTTTAGAAACTCTAGAAGTTCAGCAAATTGTCCATAGATTAAAAGAACGCACACTGTTGACTTCTGTTGTGAAACACCTCTTCTCATGAGTTTTAACCAAACGTGTATTTGTGTTGTGTTTCCTTTTTTCTTGATAACACTGGATTTGCTGTGAGAGCACAGTTTCATCCCTCTGAGCAGAAAACAGGAGCAGGGTGATGTCTGAGCGGGGAAAACTATTACCTGAAGTTGGACAGAGCGGTCAGAGAGGCCCTGGACTATGGGGCTGAAACGGCTTGTCTCCATCCTCTCCCCCGCGCTTGTGATGGCTTCGAGGACCTTCTCCAACCTAAACACGGAAAAATATCAAATGCTTCAGCGCACTCAAGGCCAAAAGTAAATGCAGTATATTCATCTTTTGCGACATCCTATCGTTTGGCTTATTCTCCAACCAGCGGTGCCTCTTCTTTCCCCTGCCCTCGCTGACACTGTGCTCACAGCTTTGATTCATTTTTACAGTTTCGCTGAAGGGTTATGCTGGGTTTGCACTTCTTTTTTTTCCCCACTTTCTCAGTATGAGCAGAGTCCATCTACTTACTTTTTCCCATTCAGCATGGCTGTGTGCAAAGGTTAAAATGGTGATATGCACAAATTTTTTTGCTAAAGTAGTAGCAATTAGTCTTTTGTTCGCTTGAACTAACTGTTCAGTGCTGAAGATGAGGCATCGAATAAAACACTATAATGACTACAAAGAATGCAGTTGTGATACAAACAGTAAACTCAGAGATTGAAAAATGAGTTTAACATTCAATATTTCAAAGCGATCATAGGAAGAACAATACATGTATTAGGGCACAGCAGCTGATTTGGAGCTAGCACATAGATATAACAGACACAATGATAAAATATCTTAAACAATACTGCATAGTATCTGACTGAAAATGCTAATGTGGCAATTAATAACTCATTGCAATGTCATAACATGAAAATGCATGAGGTTATGAAATGCCAGGTTTTTAAAAATTAAAACTTAAAAATAATCACAGATAAAAAGCACTGAAAACCTGAATCAGAGCTCGGTGCTTTTCAGAAGGTAACAGAGCAAAAAAAGCCACAACTGGACATACGTGTTCTCCTCTCCCACAATGCAGATGGCAGAGAGCAATTTGACGACGTCCGTCATCATGGCTGGCTGACAAGGATCCATTGCCTGGGCCAGCAATGCCAAGCTCTTCTCTTCCCCGAGGATCCGCTCTAGCCCATACTGACAACATAAAGCAATAAGTGCATTAGGAGGTTAGTAAGATTTTACCAGTCTAGGAGTACTATTTTTGGAGGACCTTCCTTAACATTTAGCAAACAACTGAAGTACATTTTGAAAGTGCCTTGAAATGTATTACACACTCTTACAAGGGGCAACTAGACTGCTTTTCCCCAGAGAGAATGCAAAGTGTGCTTGCTCAAATGCAGAACACATCATTAGCATAATATTAACATTAACATATCATTTGCATAGCATTAGTGTGAGTGTTTGTCCCAATACTTTTGGCCATATTGTTCAGTTTAAACAGGTCTGTCTTTGGGGGCGTGGCCTGAGGTCTCATATGAGGTTTCATAAGGCTCGGTCACTGTATAGAGTCTGAAAGTCTCTTCTTCTGAAACTGCATTCATTTCAATGGAGTTAAAAATGAATGGAAGTGAATACAGAAAAATGGGATGAGCGAAAGAAAAAAAAATAGGCGAATGCAGGTCATCACCGACCGTGTTTTTGTGTCAGGGAAGTTGGCCTGAGGTATCACATGAAGTTTGGTGGGTTTCGGACAAAGCGTAGCAAAAGCTGTGAACAAGCATGCTATTCCAGACCGGCCCTGAAGTGTCAGAGTTGGAACAGTGTCTCAATCTCGAAATCCCTGGGATGAGTAGGGGGCCAAAACACGGGTGAAAAAACTGGAATAGAAGAACAATAGCATGCTTGCTCTACAACAATAACCTCATCTAAAGTTTACTGAAAGAAAGGCGGTCCAGTTTTGGAGTTTTTTAAGCTTCTCTATGGCTGACCACTTGGTCACAACCCACCCTTTAAGTGAAGGCACTTGTTGATACAGACTGCATGAAAAGTCTTTGAAATCATGGAATTCTAAAAGCATGAAAAAGCCAGTTGAACAGAATGGGTCTTGTTAAGTGTATTTGTCTGCCAGATTAAATACAAAAGCTAGATGCTCCTATTGTTTCAGAGTTGGCTCCGGATCATACACGTGTAGAGACTGCAGTTAAGGTGCTTCATCTTTTTTTTTTCGGCAAGCCAACTGGGCATCATATATAAAGAAATTCAGTTTTTACTGCATTTTCCATTTCTTCTACAATGGCTTTGTTGTTAGTGGCAGCGTTGTGTCATGGCGCAGACTGCAAAATCAGTTTCACCATTTTAATATTAGGAACATGAATGTCACCTTTTAACATCATCTGAGAGACACAGAGGATGTTGTGGGTGAGACGTTTGAGTTTGGAATATGAATATGGAGCCGAAATTTCCCTGAAGTTTTAAATTAGTGGTGACTCTTCAGAGGCTGAGAAGCCCAAGGACGTGAGCTGGGACTGTACAAGGCGCTGCTTGGTGCTCTGTCCTTGGAATAATGACAACAGTGAGAATGCGATCAGGGATATGTAAATGTTAGAATGAAAGAAAATGAAGAAAAAGGACAGAAAGAAGGAAGAATGTAGGTGCAAGAATTCATGGAGACGTAGGACAGAAGAGCCTTGGGGGTCTGGCATGACAAGAGCGGTTGGGGGCCTTTAGAGAGAGGCATGGAGTCAAAGAGAACAGACATGGCTGTCTGAACACAGGAGGGTGAGGCTAACGACAGCGACTGACACCAAAAGAGGAATTACTCATAATGCAGCTTTCACTAATGTCCAATTTGCATTTCTCTCATTGGTATTCATATCAGCTTTAAAAAAAAAGTGTTGTTAAACTGAACTCATTCTTGCTCACTCTTCAGCAAGAACGGATGCAACAAATGAATTATGCATGTAGGTACATACATAAATGTGTGTGTGTACATAAATACACTCACTGAGGATTATATGAGGATTCAGTCATATCTTAACTCTTTATAAGGCTCATTATTCAAGTAATTAATCACTTGAAGAACTATATGTTTTTGTTTTAAACAGATGTTCCTCCAAACATCCTTCCAGCCTTGGAGGCACAGCAGGAAAAGAGATGTTAGAACATTTATGCACAGAAATGTCTGTAAGCATATTTATGCCATTTTCCGTCATAATTCTGAAGAAGCCGCTGCCAGATGGGTGGGAACACCTGGCTGGCAGTCTCCGTGGGTGGAATGTGTCCCAGAATGCCGCAGGGCAGCAAGAGAGGTCTTGAGAAGCGTCAGGCCTATGGGTAAATAACACCCTCCCCACCTGATTACACAAGACATTGCAGGACAAGAGAGGCAGAAAGGCAGAGAAGGAGAGAGGGGGTAGGGGGGTAAGGAGGGAGAGAAAAAGAAGGAGAGAGGGGGTAGGGGGGTGGAGAGGTGGGGGTAGGGGGGTAAGGAGGGAGAAAAAGAAGGAGAGAGGGGGTAGGGGGGTAAGGAGGGAGAGAAAGAGAAGGAGAGAGGGGGTAGGGGGGGGAGAGGGAGGGTAGGGGGTGTAGAGAAGGAGAGAAAGGGAGAGAGAGAGAGTGGGAGAGAGAGAGAGAAAGTGAGAGAGAGAGAGAGAGAGAGAAAGTGAGAGAGAGAAAGTGGGAGAGAGAGAGAGAAAGTGAGAGAGAGAGAGAGAGAGAGAGAGAGAGAGAGAGAGAAGATGTCTGAAGCAGGAAGGGCTTTCCTTTTTTATACCTATAATGCATCACTTATTCTTTTAAAGACAATGATGAATATAGCAAGCTTAAATTAGATACTTGATTCATAAATTCAACTACAACTCAGACCAAAATTTTTACACCTTTACCGACAGTCACAGAAGGCACTCCGAGGGAGTGAGCATAGCTGGAAAATGAGCAGAAACAGTCTTTGTAATGCTCATCTTTCCACTCAGTATCATTTAAAACCGCTTACTCTCATCAGTATTGTCAATCAAATCAGTGCCTTACAACTGTGGAGGAAAAAAGCATCAACACAATGGTGCATATGAGAAAGAAAGAAAGAGAGAGAGACAGACAGAGAAAGAAAAGGAGCAAGACAGATCGAGAGAGCTTGAAGAGAGAGAGAGAGAGAGAGAGAGAGAAAGAGAGAGAGCACGAGCAAGAGAGAACGTCAGAGAGAGACACTTCTCATACCGCGGGCCATCTTCAGCACATCAGAAGAGCCACTAGAGACCCACTTCTATCAGCCAACTCCAACAGGGATGGTAGAATTATTAAAAGGCCCCCAAGACCTCTGAAACACCCATGTCCAGGAACCCCCTCCCGAGTTCAGAGAGCTGGCCAGGTGTGGGCTCTTTCCTATGGCCTGTTATCGGCCCGGGCAGCCGCAATGGGCAGGTAGCTAAAGGACCACTGAACCAGAGGATCACTAATGCGGCCTTGATTACAGCTGAGGTATGTTAGCGCACATTTTGTTGGTGTAGTGGCAAACATGTGGAGGAGCCTGAGAGAATAAACTGAGAATGTTTTGATAATGATGGCATATAACACTGATTCTAAAAGATGTCCCATGAAAAGATTCCTTAAAATCCATTTATATCATTTCATACTGTACACAGTACTCCCCTAATTAAATTAAACTTTCATGCATTTAAAATAGTCATTTTTAACCTGATATTGAATTCTTAAAAAAATTCTAAACTGAAACGGTTGAGGTTGGAGTAAAGCACATTTCATTTCAAATTATCAGCTTTTTGAAAACATTTAACAGTTATGAGCTACTACTTCTCACAGACAATAGAATTTAGAATAGAAGTTGTACAGTAATCCCTCATTTTTCGCGGGGGTTACGTCCCAAGAACACACGCGTATAGTGAAAAAACGCATTGTTGTGGTTTTTTTTTTTTGTTTTGTTTTTTTTTAAATGCCTAAAATGTCTACTTTTATAGTGTAAACCATAAATCAGCGCCCAAATCTGCTCCCGGAACACTTTAATTTTATTTTAAACTCTTTTTCTTTTTTTTTTGGAAAGGTCTCCTGGAGATCTACCGAACTGTGGAGTTTGAAGTGTCTGAGTTTTTACATCGCTGAGAAATCACGCTTGGAAAAAAGTGCTTCCAGGTCGGCTACAGCGTGCCCCGAGTCCCCTTCTGTGAAAACATCCAGAAAGATGCCACAAAAATGCAAAAAAGGCAGAGGATATTTGCAGTATCTGCGTTATTGTGGGGATTTCCACATAAAACTATGAACTCGGTTCTCAAAAAAAAAAAATCAGAGCGTGACTGAATCCGCGACTCCTGACCCGTGTAAAACTGGCGGATTACTGTATACCACTGCAAATTACAACCCCACAGTGTGACTGAATAAAAGCCACTCTGAGTCAATATACAATACTGGACCTCTGACTAGATTTATTTCAGTATTACTCTGCTTTAACTACAACAAACTCAATTATATCTTGTCTTTACAGCATGAGACAAGAGTGACATGAAAACCGAAATGATTCCCCAGTACTCAACCGGGTGGTCTATGTTAGCCATGAGTGGCCGAGCTCAGGTTTTGACAAATGCTCCATTTTGTTTTTGATACATCACACTGAGCTGATGTTCCCGCTTAAATGCAGCAGAGAAGCCAGTGGCCTTTTCCAACAGCTAGTCAAACACAGATGAGGAGGGACAAATAAATGAGACATGCCAATATTTCAATGTAGCATGTGTTCCCATGTATTAATGCATAAATAAACTAGTCATAAATGACTAATGAAATTGTATTGTTTTTTCTCAGTATAACTCCATACTTAGGCCCATGGCATATGTCATGCTATTTTTTGGGTTGCTTCAAATATGTTTAATAAAATTTGTTTTAGAGAAAATCAACTTTTACGCAACTTTCAGACAGACTCATTGTGTGAAGAAAGCCTCGAGAAGAATCCCTACCAAACTGTACTATGGGTACTGTAAAATAAACATTATAATTTCAGCGGAATTACTTATTGATCACAGAAAAGAAGAAGAAGAAGCCTGCTGCAGCGTGTATTTGTGTTTTAAACCCCAACCCCCCCCCGCCAGTTACCTCAGTTTATTTAGTATTAGTAAACTGTGCCCTGTCTAAACATGTGGGTAGAGAGAGTTATTTCAACATTTCTTTCGTGTAAACATGTTTGTTTTTGCTCATCGCATGCTGCTAATACTAACCACTAATGCTTATGGTTTCTTAAGAAATAAAATGTTCTGATTCTGAGTTTTTATTTACCTTTACATTTCTTTAAGGGTAATCCATTACACTGAGTTTAACACGAATTAAAGTGCTCTGGGAGCAGTTTTGGGGGATATTTAGGGTTTACACTATAAAAATAGGCATTTTCAAGCATATTTTTACCAAAACAACGTGTTTTTTCACTATACGCGGGTGCTCTTGGAACACAACCCCCATGAAAAGCGGAGGATTAGTGTACATCTGAAAATTTCTACAATGAAACAGCCTAAATAATAAAGTACAAATAATATAAATAATAAACAATTATATAAATAATTTTAGGGCCCACAGACAAATACCCAAATCTGTTCTATATAAAAAGAGTAGGTTTAAAAATAACTGTGTATATCTGAAAGACAGGAAAACATTTCACAGAGCTGTGATAGTGTCACTGACACACACGTGTGTAAGACCTTTGTGTCTATACTTATGTACTTATGTACCTCTTCTTTCCATTCAAATCCATGCACCTGTGCAGCCATGCAAGCATTTTGTGTTCAGTTGTAGTCCTTTAACTAAAAAATTTATGAATCCACTTGTTTGTAAAATGAGGGCCTTGAGATCGAAAGAAGCATCTTGATTCGGAAGCTTCTTGTGTGCCAAATTATGACTTATAAAAATTTTTTGATCAACAGATTTTTTTTGATCAACAGATTGTTTCGTATTTTGGGCTAGTAGTGTAGTCTAGACTTTGTGGTAGATCAGACTTTGGACATGCATACAATACGAATGATGTCTGTAATTTAAAGCTTGTCTATGAAGAAAGCACTGTGATTTTAAAGTGGTGCCTGATGGACTTCACATTATTTCAGATGCCTTTAAAAGCAGCCAAGCCAATATGGGCAGTTATAGAGTGAACCTGCTGTTCATGAACGTTATTACCTTGTTGTTCATGAAAGCCTTCAGGCACTGGATGACTTTGTGCTGACTCTTCTTATCAATTTTCTCCTGGCTAGAAACAAAACAGAGAGTTGTGCTCAGCAGGCAAAGAAAAGACATGTAAGATGCAAGAGAGAGAAAAATGCACTAAAATGTATAAGTAATGTAGTCTTACTGTTTTCTGAGAAGGAGCCTCTCCAGGATATCCAGCAGGAGACCAAGTCCTTCATGGCCGAAGCTCTGCACCCAGCTGTGAGCATACAAGAGTATATACAAATTATACATTTAATGTAAACAATAAATAATAATTAGTAATAAAGGATGTGGTTTACTTTTTTAAATTTTTGTTTTCTTTTTGGTAACAATTGTTTTATTTCCCCACAATCATATTATTAGTTAAGTAGTGTCTGCTGAATGGAATTTGTGTTGTGATGCTAGTGAACTGTGCATCCAAAATTGTTTATTTTCACTGCTATTGGGACATCTCTGTTAGAAAAAAACTTTAGAGCAGCTGCAGGGTTAATCCACCAAAATGCTGATTGACCAGTTAGATGTATCGAAATTTTTCCAAAAGAAAAATATCACAATGTGTTTATATTTAAACCTTTAATCGACTGAAGTGCTTTAGTTTGAGATTTAATACCGGTTTTGCTAGACAGCAACCTTTTCTGATTTAATTTCTGTCTGTCGTGCCCATGTACAACCCCACTACTCTCCCCTTTAAAGGGAAACTACTTTGTGTCCAAAATGTCCACAGAAAGTTAAAAAGTGAAAGTTGGAAGTGCCATATTGTAACTGCTGCACTATTAGTAACCACCTAGCAACACAATACCAACCATCAGTAACCACATAGAAACACCATAGTAACCACCTAGTAACAACTACAGTTACCATAGCAATCACAATCATACGTCACATTTTGTTCAGTGAAATGAAACCTAGTCGTTTTTTTTAATTTTGCTTCCTCAGGCTTTCCCTGCACTAATCCCAACACTGGCAGCAAAGAAAACTAGAGGATGTTTTATGAGTCAATATACCATATTACCAAAGACAATCCCTCTACATTATACACATGCGAAAGGCAGAAACAGATGAAAGTCAATATGCCTTACTGGTGTTTGTTAGATCCTATTAAACATCAGCAGATTCCTCCATCTACAGGAGATCAAGCACTCCCTCTGGAGCAATGAGTGAAAGGCATTGCTAATGGAGCAAAGGTGTTTATTTTCACTCAATTCAAACAGAATTTCTCGCTTCGAATCTCAATTGATTTGACCTCTATTGTCTGTGGGAAAGACCATGGTGCAAACTTAACTCTCCAATAACGAGAGAAGTAGTGTGCTGAGACATTGATTAAAGAGTATACAAAGACTACAAACAGATTAACCTCAGTTTACAAGCAGGCTTTATTCAATGTGTTTAGACCTTGCTTGGCGTAGCAGAACAGCAAGAAGAAGAATGAAACAAATGTCTTCATTAAGATTTTAGAAACACACACTGATAGAAGAAGACAATATTTACTTAAAAATCATGGCAAACCACTCTGTGGGGCCAGAGCTTGTTTTGTTCTCTTGCAATCAAGGAGACAATAAACAAACTGCGCACCCTGAACTCTGCTATCACCCACTGCCATGTAGCTCTACATTTAAGCATTAAAACAGCAGCGGTACTTAAATACCAGTAAGGGAACCAAAAATCCCATCTCGTCGATCATCTGCAGGCCTTTTCTACGAAGCGCCAAAAGCATCAGAGCCCTGAGCTGTTCATCATGTCGCTCATGGCACGTAGGGGAGAGTGCCGGTCCACACAGCCGTGCGAAATTGCCTTGGTACGAGTAAAGAAGTGCTGCAAGCATCAATAGCCAATTTTCCAAAAACTAGTGTCAAGAGGCGTGGGTGCGCTTCAGAGGCTAAATTACAGTCGAAATTGACCACAAGCTGGAGACTGAAAACTGAGAGCTGAGGACTAGCGAGGAAAGAGAAAGACATGGACAGATATAAACATAAGAGAAACATTTCATATATATACCCTGAATGTAGGGGCTTTAAAAATCTAGTTTAAAAGTCCAGTAGTGATTGTGGCTGCCTGATCAGAGTACAGCGCTTCTCCAGGTATCTGTGACTCTCAACTCACTGATGGTACTCACACACACCAGCCAAAAACGTGTAAAACATGTCACACAAAAAAAGGTTATGCCCACAACTAAAGATGCGGTCACAGCAGAAAGGCCCACTCCCAAACCAATTATCGTTTACATTTTCATTTAATAAAAACAGCAGCTTACATCTCACTGCCTGTATCTCAAACATAATGGGCCTTGGGGCCTAGGGATGTGCGGTATACCGGTACTGTGAAAATACTGGTATTTATTATTTTTCAAACGGTACAATATCAAAAGTTT
>JBBPCW010000037.1:14422096-14432323 GCA_037974425.1 Phenacogrammus interruptus
CAGAGTGAGAGAGAGAAAGAGAGATACAGATAGAGAGACAGAGACAGAGAGAGAGAGAGAGAGAGAGAGAGAGAGAGAGAGAGAGAGAGAGCCAGATAGAGAGAGAGACAGAGAGAGAGAGACATAGAGAGACATAGGCAGAGAGACAGAAAGTAAGAGACATAGACAGAGACATAGACAGAGACATAGACAGAGAGAGAGACAGAGAGAGACAGAGACAGAGAGACATAGAGAGACAGAGAGGAAGAGAGAGTAAAAAAGAGTGTGAAGCGGACAAAAAAAAAAAAAAGACAGTAACATTCCGAGAGCACAAGAGTTCATCAGTTCATTAAACCACAAGCCGATTTAAGGGAGTTCTTCAAAGAAAAATACTTTACAAGTCAAATTAAGCAGTTAATGGAATGCTTTGGAAACAACACTGACCTGTTTCATATCAGACTGGAGTTAACTGTGGGGAATATGCATCATATCCGTTTTATACTATCAATCACAGAGTAAGCCATTCAGTAACCACAAACAAAGAGACAGCTGACCAAACTAATGTAGCCTATGGCTTTAAATATACTGATAGATTTTATGTGTGGATCTAAATGGCTCAATGGCAGTACAGCTTTCATTGAAGACTCTCTTGATAAAACAATTATTCCAAGTAACTGGCTTGCCAAGAATGACCAAAGCACATTATGTCTATCAGTTACAAGCAAAACAGTGCAGATGCCAGGAATAGCAGTAATTTGACAGACTACGCTGGACAGTGCTTGAGGGCAAACTAGGAATAGAAGGCGTGATCCAGGAATCCACAATCTGTATATATATATATAAATAAAAGAGTGAAAGACCAACAATTAAGGAACTATGAGATATATTTGTATACGTGGTGTAAACCCTCTCTCAACTGGTTGGAACTTATTGGAGAGTGAAAATTTGAAACTTTATAGGAATCACATGATTCCTGTCAACCCTGGGCTCTCAGGATGTGAGGATGTTTTGTTTTAAAAGGAAAGAGAAAACATCTTTAAGGGTCGAAGTTGAGCAAATAAATCATAAAAAAAAAGCTGAGTGATTCCAAGCTGACCTGAGAGCAGCACAGACAATGATTAGTGTGGAGTTGTGGCTATACAGCACCATCTAGAGGACATAAGCAAAAGAGTCAATTGCACAGAAGCTGAAACAGTTAATCAGCACTGATGGAAATATTTTAAATCTCAGGACAAAATAAAAAATAACAAAAATCATCACCGTATGCAGAAATAAGACTTGTTGAGCCAATTTATAGTTTCTGAAGTAATCATTAGAGGCAACGTCCGACACTTTAGCTGGACGCGTACTGGTTTCTACTACAAGCTGCTTAGCTATTTGAGCACTAACAGATAGTTCCAGGGTGGTTGTGAATATGAAGAGAGTCATGCTGCCTGTTCCAACACTGGTGCTAGAGAGAGGGAGAAAGATGGCAGAAACAGACCTTGCTGATGAGGAGTGAGCTGCTCTCTCCATTGTCCTATAGCAATCATCTCAACATATCTGGCCACTGCAGTAACATCCCAATCATTGCCATGGAAACAGGTTGTCAAGGAGGTCTTGTCACAAGAGTGTGTGGTACTGGATCGGGCAAGAACCCGTCTTAAAATTATTTTGCATGGCATTTTCTATACTCTCTTGTGGGTTGGCTCTATTTTGTATCGTCTTTCCTGAAGGTGTACTTCAATGTCCTTCCTTTCAGTCAAGATCAACAAGGCCAGGCAGTTATAAAACAGCCCTTTGAAATCAATAAGTCAATCAAGTAACTTTTGAGTAATGCTGAGCTTTGCTGACCTCCTGTGTTGAGGGGAAGACAACACTTCAAGCAGCAGAGAAAACAGGCAGCTGCTGCGTCACTCAATTAGCCAAAGAGCAAAAAAAGAACCAACAAGGCTGAAGAATAAACTGTCTCACACTTTGCCATTAAGAAAGGCACTTTCAGTGCTGGCTCAGAATCAGCTTCCACAGGATCTTGAGCCTAAGGACAAAAGGCACTGAACTCATCCTGGACCTACAAAAGAAACCAGTGCCTCCATCTGCTCACTGTTGGAGAATCGAAACAGGGAACGAGGCGGTTGTTTTACAACAAAGACAGTAAACAGATACGGCCTACAGTCAAGAGCAATTAGGAGTCATTCAGCGTTCATTGTTGGCTGTGTACATTTGCTGCCAGTTGGTTATTTGTGTAACTCCCTTAATGATCAATTTGATTAAGGATCAATCATTTTAATTGCGGTCTGTGCTGCAATTGGAATCTGTTATTTGCATCTAGAAAAGCTCTGTTCAATGAAGACCCTTTTCGTAGTCTTTTTCCTGCACAACATACCAACAGCCCAGCAACATGCAAGGTAAATTAAAAAAATGTCATACTGTACAATGTACAGCACCTAGAATATGTGTTACTGCCATCATTGGCAAGGGTATAATAAACAGCATAGCAAAGGTTTCCTAACGCTTTCAGGAGATTCAGTGCATGATCTCTTGCTGAAAATGGTAACAGGGATACAGAATATGAATAACATACTAGTATTTTTTTATATTAACACCTTAATTTAATACCAGGTGAAATATCAACTGTACCAGTATGCTATTATATTGACATACTGAGATTTTTTTGTTTTCATTTAGCAATTTTAGTGATGCTTGACAGTAATGAGCACTAAATCCAAGATACAGCAATGCAGTATTTTAGTCAAAAAAGTTTCAATACAATAAGACAATTTACTATTTATGATTAATATTTTCAACAATAAGCTTATTGTTTACCAAAAACACACCTTGTTCATTAGCTACAAGAAGAAGCTTCCATCACAGGAGCTATAGAACAGCCAAGTAGCAGAGACATAGCATATGGGAGGTTGGGATTCAATCCATGGTTCAGGCAGAGGTCGGAAACACTATAACAAGCATATATATAACAGCATTGGTTAAATATGCAAGCTTATTCTGAATGTTGCTTGGTCTTTTACAGAAACATGTGAAAAGTGAAAAAATAAAGTGTAAAAGTGTAAAAACAAAAACAAAATACCAGCAACCATTTTCTTTATAATAATAAGTGTCAATCATCTCTTTTTTTATATAAAGTACTGCTAATGCAACATCACTGGACAGATCAACACACTTCGTTAGGAACCTCAGCTGCTGATTCTGCGAAGTCTGCTGACAGTTCGAGTTGGCTAGCATCTCTCTGAGTGATGGGAAAGAAGGTCATTCTACCTATCCTGGGGACTCCCAGCCATAGCATGAACACACACTCCCAAACGAACACCTGAAGGTTTCTTAGAACTTTGACTTGTCTACCTCTCCTTTCAATAAAAAAAAAAGAGATGAAGTATGATTAGTGCAAAGATTTCTTTTTCAGTAAAAACCTGCAGTAAAAAGTCAAAATCTACAGCAACATGTAATACTTTGTGCATCACGAATGTTTAAAATTTCAACAAATTTATATCATGGATAAAGTATTGTAACATTGTATCATGAGACCCACAGCTATTCCTAACCCTACCAAATACTGTCCCGCCCTAGATAGTACACAGGTCCGTATCACCGGATAGGAAGAACCTTTACTCACAAGTTGCTAGACCTTTGCAGTAGTCAAGACATTTTCTTTTATTTTAAATGTCCTATTACATACCATACGTAAAAGTAGCAAATGTTTCAGACTATCCAAAACCCTAATGAAAACATGAATAGGTGATTCCAACTGTATGCAAGCCTCCCGAGTCTGAAGTATCAAAATTGACACACAATAAATAAATAAATAAATAAACAACCCCACACACCTAGACTCTGGGAGGAAGAAGAAGAAGGAAAAAAAAACCTGACAGTTTGTCAGGTCGTGCACACACATACACACAGAGCGCTCGGCAGGCTGACAAGTTGAGATCTTTTTTGACATGTCTACTGAGAGCCCTGGCTCACCTTTCACTGCTGTGCTAACAAGACTACGTTACCCACATACCACCCCCACCTTGCTTTTGAGATAGCCTCCAGACTCACTGAGCCATTGTATTTTGCCCCAGTGTAGGAAATGCATGTACCTCTCACCAAACAACTCCCTACAGTGCATCCCTGTGCAGGGCCTTTCAACCAATTACCTCTCATTGTAGTGCACACGCAGGCACAAACAGCAACGCTCAGAGACACATGGAGATAATGCTGTAATAGCCCAGCGAGGCTCTCTTAAGAGTTAGAGTATGGCACATAACAAGGGCCCTCTCCGAATGAGACTATGACAATTGTGTTTTTCAAAGAACACACATTTTCTTCCTCTGTATTACGTCATTGTAATTGGCTTTACGCATGGAAGGAAAAAAACTGTTTACTTCAACAGACCTAAAAAGTGCTATAAAAATTCCGATGAATTTAACTGAAAATCAAATACCATCTAATAAATCATTAGGTACTGCTCAATAACAAAAACAGCTGAACGTTCTCTCAACAAAAAAAAACCTTGTTTTAGATACGGTCATTCGTATGTATTCATAAATGGTCAGTTTAACTAGACCTTTAATTGCACAGGCTCTCTCCCACTCTAATATCTGATGCAGCCCGCCCATTGTCACTCCACAGTCTCATTGTCATGCAAACCTCAGTTCATTAACACACATTCCATTACCATACCTACTGTGTAATTATGAGATAAAGAATTTATCAGAAGTGCTGAAATGCAAAATCAAAAAGGTGGGACGTTTTCCCCTTCCATTAAAGTAATTGGCTTGCAAACACTGCCTTTCGCCAGAAGCAGACTCACGATTGAGAGTGGATTGGGGAAAGACTATCATTGCCATGCAAAAGCCAATGGAGAATTACTGAAATCTGCTTAAATGAAATATGTGGGAATGGAAAAGCAGAAGGCACAAACTTCAATTTCTAACGGGAGACACAGCAAGGAATTAAACAAGTAGAAATAAGAAGGAAAAAAAAAAAAAAGAGAGATAGTTGCAGGCAGCTGGAGACTACGTAATGAATTTGGTGGTGTAAAGGTGTAAAGCATGGGAGAAATGCTTTGAACTGGTTAAGATTCTGTTCATTTCATACCATTGTAGATACATGGTGTTCAGGAAGCCTTTTACAGCAATGAGAATCCACATTTATCCTGCAATTATCTCCTACAAGCCACAGGGGGTGGGTTATCACTGAAAAACACTCATTTGCTGTGAAGGAACATTGAGCTAGTTTAACACCTTTATTGATAGAAAAAAAAATGCCACTTCCACAAAAAAAGAAGGGGAAAAAAAAGCATGAGCAATTACTGAGTGACACATAAGAACGGAAAAGATATTCCAGCAGCTTCATGGAATAAACAGGTGTTGGGCACCTCAAACATTTTAAACATGGAAAAAGAGTAGTGCAGCGGTCTCAGGTGACACACATCATATTTCAACCTAAAATGAAGAGAGACAGCTGCAGTAAACAGAACGTTATTCTACTTTTGTTACCCGAGCCGATTTAAGCGTTCCGATTTTTCACAAAAGAGACAAAGACCTACAATCATTTGCAATTCAATCTTTTAACCATTTTTTTCTCCACCCAAAGTTGTATACAGCTGGTTGGATAACACTTCTGTTCTAATAAACGGGAAGGAAAAAACAAGGAAAAAAAATGAGTAGAAAGAAGCAGCAGCAAAGCAGGCACAATTAATAAATGCAGATTTGACATTAGCATAGTTGCCTTTAAAAATCAGGTGTGCACATTAGTGAGCTCTTAAAAGACTGTAGACTCCCTAGATGATATCTATTCAAGTGTTATCTATTCAAGTAGTTCTGCATCTATCTGCTTTTATGACAATATCTAATTAGACTTCAAAACCATGGCCATATTCACTAAGTGTCAATTATTGCAAGGCCCCAGGAGTTTGTAATGACATCCTGGCAATCAGTAAAAAGCATGTGACAGAGTAGAAGATACTTGCAGACACAAAGAAAGTAAAAAAGGAAAGAAAAAAAAATGTCCTTCCTTCTGACAACTCTGCTGTTTCTGATTATATTTTAGGCGCTTTGGGCCGAAACCTAACCCTTATGGAATCAGTGCTAATCACAGACGGTACAACAGGCTCACTGAGGAGATCCATACAGCAAGAGTCCATATGAGGGAACTAGAAAGTGAAAGCTTAAGTAAGGAGGTAGATGGCCTCCATGGCTTCCTAACTTTTTAATAAGTGTTCATGCTCAACTAAAGGTGTTCTGAAGTTTAAGTTCCTTGAGGAGAGAATTATCCTGAATTCCACTGAACAAATTTTTAGAGATAATGAAAAGGGCAGCCGTTCTGTTATTCTTATCCGTCAGAGTTCTCATTCTGTTGACTTAACGACAAAGAAGGAATCTTATCAGTTTAACTCGGCGCTCTGTCCCACTTCTCTCAAAGGACAGTCATTATCCCCGAGTTAACATCAAGCAATTTAGATTAAGCTATAACTTTAGAGGTTAGAAGTGCGGAATACTTAAAAGGTCCGTACATGTCAAGATCTCATTTAAAAAAAAAAAAAAGTGTAAGAATCTTATGTCCCGTTGCGTAGCGAGCTCAGACTTTCCCGTTTATACGAATTAGCTCGCTATGTCAAAGGTTCCGGTAGCGTCTTTTGGTTAGGAGCTCATGTAAGGGTAAAATTAACATCTGCAATTTATCAGAGTTCATTCTCAACAAAAGAACAGATCATAAAGATCAGAATTCATAACCTGGTCTGACATTTCTGACATTACGGGCTGAAAGATGGGCGTTCGTGAGCAAAGGTAGATCTCTGTGATGTTTACAGTTAGACTCCTCTGTCCACTTTGACATGTCCCTCTGGCTCTGGTTGTTTGTTGCTGTATTTAGCATGCACTAATGGACGACCTGGATGAACCTGAACCTATCATAAACATCAGCCACTCTAAAAGCACGGGAATACCCTAGAAACGAAGGGGGTCATCACAGATTTCCGTTTCAAAATTCACCACACACCCTCTCTATTGCAGGTTAGTACTGCACCCATTTTCATCAGCAGTGCCTCTAATGTGTGCAGAATGTTTGGCATTGTCTTGTTGAAAAACGCAAGGATGTCCCTGGATCTTGAAGCAGCAAATGTTGCTCTAAAATCTTTATGTACGTTTTTGTATTAATGTTGCCATCACAGAAGTGTAAATTAATAAGGGCCAGGGGCTCTGACATGACAGACCCTGGCTTTTGATGCTAATAGTGCAGATGGTCATTTTCGTCTTTGGTCCGGAGCACATGCAGTCCATTTCTTCCAAAAAAAGATCTGGAATTCTGATGTGTCTGACCACAGTAAACCTTTGTTGACAAGCTGGAGATGCTTTGCCCATCTTTGCTCCTCAAAGATTCAGCCTTTCACGGATATTGCTCTAGTACCAAACCATGATAACAATCTTCTGTTAACATCATCCGCTCAAAATAGACCAATCCACTAATCCATCCATAGCCTGAAATTGCCAGGTCCCAACTGGTTTTAGAATGTGCTGCGGGAATTGCAGGAAAGGCAGGAATTGAGGTATATCAACAAGTGAAATAAAGCTGATCAGACAAAAACATGAAATATGAAATAAAACTCAATGTAAATTTAAGAATAAGTGCTTTTTTGTGCTTTCCATACTGTCCCATTATTTTTATTTGGGATTGCAGATGAACAGAAGGCAGCCTGTTAGGTATTCAATGAAGAGTAAATTAATATGATCCAAGTGAGATAAACTCAGGTAAGCAGGGTGAAAAAAACACGTATGATGGAAAGAAAGCAGATAATTTAAGTTATCTCTATACTTTGATGCCAGAGGAGACTTTCAGAACAGTAACAAGCAGAAAAAAATCCTACTCAACAGGATGAGATACAGAAGCTCACACAAAAACAAGTACATACACAGCATAAAAATAATTGCACACTGAAGTCAACATGACTATATTACTTTGAGTTGGCCAACAATTAAAAAAATGCTTAACAACGCAGGTTTAAAAACATGTCCTTTGGACTTTCTGGGTAAAAATGATAAAGCATCCTCGACAAGGAACAAACTTGGCAATTACCTGCTAAATGTAGTGCTTAATTTCTATGCACTGAGCCGAACATACAGGGGGGGAAATAAAAACAATGAAAACATAAAATACACAGGCTGCATTTTACAGTCAAAATCAACATGAAATTTCCGCACAAAACAGTTGGGCATTTTAAGTTTGAAAAACAAACAATTACTAAGGATGTGTAAATTAAGACAAATACACATCGCAGCCTGGATCACGCAGACATGATACAAAGGGACAGAAGAGTGGGCTACCAGTAGGCCAATGACGATAGTAGAGTTGCAATAATACACACAAAAAGCCTTGCTGAACTTTACAATGTTCTTCAGTGGTCACTTCACATAGCCAGCCGGGTGAGCTTACCCTTTCCCTCCCAAAGCAGATTAGTTTTGGGGACGCCCTCCGGTGTCGAGGTGCTATAGGGTTTAGACAAGTAAATGCGATTTTGATTGCCTGGTGTCGTCCAACCGCGACCCTTCAGCATCCCGCTGGCCAGGAGAATTATGAGTCGAGCAGAATGACCCAGCATCCTGCCAAGTCCAGAGAAGCAGACTTGAGCCTGGACTAATAACACACGCCAATCTGGCAACCGCTGGGCTTTTCATTTCTCCTGTCATGGCAATCTGAAACACTGACTGTGACTACTGCTTAAGATCCTGTGACTCCACTGACATTCATAGAAGTGTAGTGCCGTGCTGGCCATGACAAACAATGGGCAATATGGCCTACTGTGTGTAAGACTATATGTTTGCACAGGTATGTTTACTTACTTTGCTAGTACATTATACAGTGTTGCTACAGCTATAGTACATCAACAGCGGTACTGTGCGTTTATCATCAAGTACAGGTATCAACAACTGCATTTAAACCTCACAGTACTCACGCAAAATGATTATTATTTCACTTTGGAAAACTTAATGGTTCCAATGATGCTGGAGAGTGAGCACTGTTGTTCTAACTTATTGCACAGACAAAACTGCTACCAGTTCATTTTTTGCGAATTGAGAGAAACAAGAGAGTACACTGCCTTACAGAACAGCAACTAATTGGGATACTTTTGTAGAAAGAGCAAGGGAAACCACTAACAAGGTTCAGAATTAAATTAACTGTTAAACTATGCAGTAGCTCTGCAGCAGGTTTTATTTGTGTATTTGTTTATTTGTTCATTACAGATAGCTCAGAAAAATAATACAAAACACTGCATCACTCTAAACCAGAGGTCCCCAACCTTTATATCATCACAGACCGGTTTAATATCAGAAACTATTTTCACGCCCCGGCCTTTAAGGAGAGGCAGATAAATATATGTATACGTATTTATACACATAAATGATACGCATAAAAATGGGGATATTTTAAAAATATAATAATGGGGTGTCTATAAAATATAATAATGAACATAAATCCTATGTGCACTCGCAGGTTTAGTAACAGCATTTTCCTACAAGTTTTCATACAAGGACCTCTGAGCTCAAGCACTAGCATTCCATTTTCTTTTTTTTTACTTGCATTAGAGCAGAGATGCTAGCATCCAGTCAACATGCAGCATTTCGCCATCAGAAGGCACAGGGTTTATTTTGCTTTGTGAGTGCACACAGGAAAATAACCAGGCTATCAAAAGAAAATGTGCCAGACATGAAGTGCTGCAGTCCAGTGACCAAGTGTCTGGCTGCACTGAAGTAGTGGTAGTCCAAGAAACAGCATGCTACACTACATGTATTCAGCTCACTGTATCCATCTTCATCATCGATGGCAGCTCTTGCAGAGCCACGAATCGAGAGTTGCCCGCTGGAAAGGGAAGCACTTAACAACCAAAGGTTGAAAAAAAAAAATTAAAAAGAAAAGAAAGAAAACCATTGAAAAAAGAATTTGATCATTTTCTTTCTTATTTCACCATCATTTCACTGATGGTAAGTTATCAAGGCAATAACCATATTAAATGTTAAGACTATGGTTTTGCTCCTTGGCATTTGGCAAAACATTTTCTATTAGTGTATGTTTACTTGAATTGCATAGTACATGGGCAGTGGCAAAGGTTTCCTCTGGTTTAAATTAAGGGCTAAATGTGACAAAAGCTAAATGTGATGCAGCATTTTTTTTAGTTTGATGTTGAGATTAGGGTTGGGCGATTTGGCCTAAAATCAAAATCTTGATTAATTGAACATTTTAACTCGATTATGATTAATGAACGATTATTTT
>JBBPCW010000037.1:14438126-14451547 GCA_037974425.1 Phenacogrammus interruptus
GCTGCAAGATAATATTAAATCATTCTTTTATACTTTCATTACGTCTCGTGGTGAGCTTCCTTTTATTAAACCTTATCGAAGTACTTTTTGGGAATTTCAAGGACAACTGGTGCTCTTGGTACGTAATTACCTTAAATGATCTCAAATCAAAATAAAAAGCAAGATTTTTTTCCTCAATCAATTTAATGCCTAAAATTACATAAAATGTTTGTCATGTTAACGCGACAAAAGACATATATTGAAATGTGGTTTCACTTCCGTATTTACTTGTCAACTACAATTTAACCTGCCGAACTTGCTAACAGAGAAGGTATGCATCCCGCTAACGCCACCAGAATCCAGAGCAAAGGTCGAGGCAGGAAGGTGCAGTTGGCCGAAATGCAAGCGATGCACAAATGAACAAAAGTGGCGTATGTACACAAGCGTTAGTGCAAGGCTACAGGCTACCCCTACCTGACTAGCTCCACCGTCCTACTCTCAAATACTTACTCTCTGGACAATAAATGGAATCTGTGGCATCAGCAGTCTAGCCTGTGTGAAATAAAGGACTGCTGTATCTTTATCGTCACAATAACAAAAAGGCATGCCTGTCAGAGGCAGTTTGTGTTTACATAAACACACAACTGCAGTTTCTAATTGTAAAGTGTTAAACATTCTACCTGTCGAGAGACATCACCATAGTGCTAGTGAAAACTGTGTATTCACCACCCACCAGCAATGCTAACCATGCACCAGACAAGCTATATGAAGCTATCAACAAGCTACAAACACCACACCTAGATGGCTCTTTCTTTGCTGCTGCTGGTTTCAGTTACGCAAATTTTCCTAAATTCCATCAGCTGGAAGAACTGTCAGGACAAAGTCTACAATTCTTATTACTATGCACATTACTATTCAAATGTGCAGAACCAACCGGCAAAACCTTTAATTTCAGGCCAAGCAGCCCCGACCCATGATTGCTTTGATAGCACAGATTGAAATATGTTCAGAGAACCCGCCTCTTATGGCAGTTCCATTAACTCAGAGGAGTATATTGAACCATCACCACAAGAGACAACGAAAAGCCCTGGCTTAGAGCAAAGGTCTGCACGCTGCTAAGAGACTGTGATGCTGCCTTCAGGTCAGGGGATTAAACCTCTCTCAGAATTAGGGTTGCAACGATTCGAAATTTTGGTGGTACGATTATAGTCGGAGAAATAACCAGTGTTTCACGATTATCACTGTTATTTTATATGAATTGATTTCACAACTGTATTAACATAAATCAATCACAAACATTCTATAAAAAGTTTTGAACTTCAGAAGCTAGTTATTGCTGTTTTTCAGGAGATACTGCTTAGAAAAATGAATTTGTTAAATAAACATCTCTATAACCATCTGTAAGGCTGTAGAAGTCTGTGAGCTGCACAGACAGAAGTTACTGCTGCCTTTTGAATACACCACAGTCAAAAACGTTAATGCAAAAACAATTCAAGTAATCTCTGTGCAAACACACTAATGGAACAGAGAATTTGTAATTAAAATCAAGTAAACTGTAAACACATCCAGCTCCTTTGATGAACTACACATTTTTCATATTTTCAGTCAGTATGAACTTAGACCTGCCTGATGACTTGAACATAAATCGCACTGTTCAACTTAAAAATGAAGTTAAAATTGCTGCTTTTTAAAGATGCTTTACAGTTAGAAAAATAAAATTTGTAAAGAAAATAAAAGTCATCTCTGTACACATCTATGGGCAGTAGAGGTAATTTATTGCTGCTAAGACTTAAATGCAGTGGCAATAAAAGGAAGACAAGAAAAAAATGTAAAGCCTGTCTATATAAGAGCTTTAACAGTTCCAAGCTGAAGTGCAAAAAGGTGAACATGTTCACGTTCTCTGAGCTCGGCCTTGAACGATGAGGTGAGAGAATATTGCCACTACTGCTGAACTCTCTCTCAGAGGGGACGCTAATAGCTGGAATGCACAAGTACTTATTTGCTACTGCTGACCGCATTGGGAGCTCCTCTGCATGTGCACTCCACCAAACCAGTGAGTCACTGTCCACATTAGCGGCAAAGAGGAGTAAATTTCAGTTTCAACTTTTTGGTTTATGGAAGGATAACTGCTTGCTGATGATCCGCATGTGTATTATTTTTGTCTGTGCAGGTCGCACTATTAATAATAATTCATTTTATTTATAGGCCCCTTTCAAGGCACTCAAGGACACCTTACAAGAATAGAAAACAATACAATAACAATATGAAAAACAGAATAAACAAGTATAATTGCAATATGTAAAACAATAAAACTATAAACTACAATAAACTACAATATACAATATAAGAAATAATAAAATGCAAAAATAATTACGTGTCTTATTAATTATATGTCTTTGGCTCCACTGGATTATTTTTGCCGGTGTTGGGGAAGTCTTAACAGTGGATTAACCGCAATATTTCACACCGCAGTTAATAGTCAAACCGCTTAATCTCTGCAAGCCTACTCAGAAGAGCCATGGTCAAACTTCTCCTGTGCCACCAGAAAAGCAAAGCATCACACACAGGATCCAGAGCCACTTTCACAACACAGAAGACACACATTTTAAGGCAGGGCATTCAGGCTGTCATTCAATACAAGCCTGCATCCAGCAGCGCTGACAGGTAGGCAGCACTCACTGAGGAAACTGAGTTCTATGCACGGTTTGATCCACTGAACAAAGAGCCTGTAAGAAAAGCCACGGCTCCCAACATGCAATACAGCCAACGTGAGACCGACAACACGTCACTGAGCCAGATGATCATCCCAAGATGCTTTAAGTCTCACATCATCATCACAGTGTCCAAAAAAAATCGAGTTTGTCACACTAAGCCCTATTATAATGACGTCCTTTAAAAGACGCATCATGGCACACTTTAAGAGCAGCCCCCCTTATTTACTGAATCCACTACAGTCTGTGTATCACCCAAACATCCCTTCACCTCTATCTATACCTCCAGGACAAAAGGGACTCTAAGGCTAGAAAGCGGTTCATAAGTAGTTCAGCACTAAATACCATCATTCCACAAAAGCTAACTGCAAAACTGTGTGAACTGGGTCCGTGCAACTGGATTCTGGACTTTTTGTAAGACAGACCTCAGTCTGACCGTATCGCAGAATGTCTGTTCAATCTTCTTACCCATGGCTGTGCTGCCAAGTACAGTTCTAACCACATCAAGTTCACTGATGACAATATTGCGGTGGTGCTCATCAGCCACAGTGACAATACTAGCAGCATTAACAGCTCTATGGTAAAGACAGTAAAAACACCAGGTGTCTGGAGTACACGGCTCAAACTTCACCTGGACCACCAACACCTGTTTCATTTTCATCACCAACATTCCCAGGAGTGTCTTAATTTCTTAAGTCAACTGAAGCAGGCAAACCTCCTTCCTGCTATACTCAAAATGTTTTATAGGGGCTCCATAGAGCGTGTCTTGACCAGATGCATCACTGTTTGGTAAAGCAGTGCCAGTGCTGCAGACTGCAGCAGACTGTTAAAACAGCAGGTAACATCATTTGGGCATCTCTTCCCTCACTACATCTTTCATAAGTGCTGCATCAGAAAGATGTCCTGCATTGTGCGTGATTTTTCACACTCTTCACACTACTGGTAGACGCTATCGCAGCATTAAAGCCAGAACGGCCAGACTGTGTGTGAGCTTTTTCCCCACAAGTCATCAGACTCCTCAAAACACTCCCAGCTCCCTGATTCCCCACCCCAGCTCCCCGTAAATCACACACCTGATCTGTGAACTGACTCTACTTTCCACCTTTGCACTTTACACATTACTTTTATATGATGCACATGCAAAAAAAAAAAAAACACATCCGTGTTACACTGAATACTGTCTCAAACCTTCTGTATTACAACAGATTGAATGTATATTTATACTGAACTGCTACTGCTCAAGCACACGTAATTATATTCCAGTATTATATTTGTTTTTCCCAAATATGATGATGCAAAATATGATGATGTGTGTGTGTGTGTATGTGTGTGTATGTATATATATATATATATATATATATATATATATATATATTTTTTTTTTTTTTTTTTTAATTTATTTATTTATTTTAAATTCAGAAACGCACAACAAAACATGAACAGATTTCCTTAACATTAGTTATCGAACACACTTCACCGATGATCTCGCTCGCGGATAACCGGTTCTCCCCGCCCGACACTGGCTGGATCGGCAGGTTGCAGGATGCTTGGCGCGTTCAACACGAGTGTTGCCAACAGGGACGGCGTAGAGTGCCCTCTGGTGGACAAACTATACGACGCCAACACTAATATCGGCCTGCCGATAAATCGGTCGGGCTCTAATTCAAATACATTGACTTTAAAGGGGACATATTAGGCAAAACTCAACTTAGCTATAAAAGGTTCATGAAGTTCTTTGCACAAGAACACTCTCACATAAAGAGATGTCACAGGCTTTATTCTTCACAGATTCAGGCCCTTTCAAAATGAGCCGTTTGAATGGGATGTCACAATGAGGGAAATTTGCATAGAACCACCCCTCATCTGTCAAGATCCCACCCACTAGATTAAGTACGTAAGGTGGAACAGAACTGTGAATAAGGAGCTAACTTCAGTCGTGGAGAATCTGGACCTGCTGTCCGTGACAAGTCAGCAGAAGAGGGAGAAGTAGGTACTTTCAAATAATTGTGTTTCTATTGCTGTTAAGTATGAACTAGCTTTGTTTCATAAGCATGGGATGGGTGGGGGTGTGGCCAGCAAAAGTTTATTTGCATAAAAGGGACAGAGCCCTTAAATGGCTCATTTTGAAAGGGACTGCAATTGTCAATAATAAAGTTGGTGAATCACTTTATGCGAGAGTGATTTTGAACTTAATGAACATTAAGTTTTGTAGCCTACAGACCTTTTATACATTGTTTTTTGAAAAAAGTGAGGTTTGCATAATATGTCCCCTTTGCAGCTATAACAGCTTCCACTGTTCTTGGAAGGCTTTCCACAAGATTTTGGAGTTTCTGTGGGAATTTGTGCCCCTTCATTCTGTAGAGCATTTATGAGGTCAGGCACTGATGTTGGATGAGAAGTTCTGGATTGCAATCTGTTTCATGGGAATCCAGTCATGCTGGAATAGAAAAGGTTCTTCCCCAAACCGTGTCCACGTTGAAGTTGAAAGCATGATGTCCAAAATGTCTTAGTTTGCTGAAGCATAAATATGGTCCTTCGTTGGAAGTAAGGTGCCACCTGAATTCAATAATTAATAGGTGTGCCCGAATACTTTTGTTCACATAGCGTGTAATAAAATAGCAATAGCATTTATAGATGTTCGAGAACTCTGAGATTTCCTAATGAAAATCTAATTTTTGGTGAGGCAGTAGAGGTGGGCAATTTTATCGATTAATTCAGGACGTTTTTTTATGATATTATTACTTATTCCACAAGCGAGCGCCAAAAGCGTACTTGTTGTTAATATAGAAAAACATGTTTGCCTAAACAATTCATTAAAATCACTGTTCAAATCTTTTATTAAGATAAATCAGGTGCTTGTGAGGGAATGTAATAAATATAGCTAGGGGAAATGATCAGGAAAAAAATGTGTGGTGTTCTAACCAGATCACAAGACATCAACTGACTGACTTACTAAAATTCATTTTAATGTTAATTGTGTATAGTAGTTACAAAAGTTTTTTTTGTTTGTTTCTTTGTTTGTTTTTTTAAAGATTTTAATGAAAATGTTAAAGTGTTGTTCCCACTGATCACAGAATAGGCAGATAACATGTTAAAACAATTTTGGTTTTCCAATAAATAATAAAGAATTACTAATCAAAACCTTCAAGTCTTTTAATATCCAACCATTCCCATTAAAATCCTTCGGGGTAATTGAAATCAATGTATAACTGTGTCATTCTTTGTTAAAATGAATGAAAACATGGTATATGTCACCCTTTTTCAAGTCATTGCTTTTCAAATATTGAATTTTTAATCACGCCTGCCCAAGGTCTATGTCAGTACTTAAAATGGGCTTGTGAGAAAAAAATAATAGTATGAGTAAGTCCAGCTGAACTGAACTTTAGATGCACACAAATTCAATCATGCCAAAATCTCCAAGCACTTAAAAATAATGAAACTATAATCACTGTAATTAAACTCTCACTCTTTCTTATCTTTTGCAGGAACTGCAAGTGAACATACAAGACGCTGATGGTGGGATTAGATTGAAGAATTAATTTAAGCTAAATAAAAAGGCATGATCCACCTATCCATGCAATGTATGTAAATTCTATGCTCAATTAAGCATAGTCAGAGGCGAAACTACTGGATTAGTTTCACTTGGAACATTAAAACTCTGAAGTTAATCAATATTTTTCTCAAGGTTATGCAAACTTGGAAGAATAGAAAATAATGCCTTTCAGTGAAACTTGTTCCTACTGTTAACACAACTTCCCAACACAGACTACTTAACTGTCGAGAAGCACATAAGCTTTTCAGCTTAAGTTGTCTTGGGAAACTGACAAGAAGTGCAGTACTTCAGGCCAAATAAAGCTTCTAGTTCAGTCAAGTCAGAGGTTTTCAGCAAGCTGAAACTGGATTTCAACAAAACCAAACCAAATTTCTCTTCTTAATGTTCCGTGGGCGTTGTTCTACTAAAGAGAGGGCATTCGAAGGTGAATCTCTGCCTGACAAAATGTTTGTTAGTCTTGCAACAAACCCAAAGTTAGGGAAAGTATATAAAGTACATACAAACACATCAGGACAGGATTCCTTGAATTTGTAAAGCATAGAGTTTGACAGGTCAGATAATAAATGACTTACTGATTGCTCACACAAAACAAATTATTTATCTTAATAGAAACAGAAGATTTATCACGACATTTTGTGTAATCCATTCAGTACCAAAAGGGGCAGGCAGAATCAGTTCTAAAATCTCTCAAATATCCAAGAATATAAATCTGAATGTTTGACTGCCAGATAGATGCTTTGTATAGCGATATTTCATGCAGAAACGTTTTTATGTACCTCAAGGCACTTATTTTAGGTGTAACGTCCCTAGTCAATGTTTGAGGTGTAGGAGTGTTTTGTTTTGATACTGGGTGTATTAATAGTAACAGCTGTTACTAATGCTGTGTTTGGTTGATTTAGTGTGTGAGGGTATTTAAGTTCCACTGTTTTAGGTTGTACTTGTCAGTTCACCATTACAATGGTGCCAGGTTTGTGTTTAAATGGTTAAAATGAATAAAGAGAACCAGAGTATGCCTGTGTCTCCTGCCTGAGCAAGCACATTATGTGATAAATGTGACCAGTAACAAACTAGATAGTTTATTTGTTTCTTTTATTCTTCATTGCTGTAGCTGTAAAAGGGTTTTCAAGGCAGGTGCTGCAACCGAGAAGCTATTAATAGGTGTTATTAGTTATACTTTATTAATAGGTTAGCAATCTCACCAAATGCAGGTCATTACTGCTTGAGAATCAAATATCTGACAACTCAAAAGTAAACAAAGTAATAGGTTCTAAACACTTATATGGATATTTTTTCAGTTTCTGTTATGTTGGGGACATAGGGGGTGTGTTTGCGAATGGAATGCTGTTTCTGTTGTTTTTTAAAATGATAGTGATGGGCTGGTGAAGGAGAGTGGAATAACAGTTTCTGTTGTTTGAGAGTGTGCAGGTAATAGGTTAGTGGACTGCAGTGCATAGAATGTTTCTGTTGTTTCTAAGTGCGAATGGGATGCCAAAAATGTCACAGGTCTGGCTTGTCTTCACTTTTCCCGCTGAAATGGCTTTAAAAGCAACATTAAGACAAAAAAGCAAAACATAACTACCTCTTTCATATCATAAACAAAAAATGAAACAGGCAAAAATGGTCTCTGCTAGACTATTACAAATGAAAATGAGCTCATGCATAAAAGGACTGCTAGATATCTATCAAATTCAAGCTTCAATCCTCAACAATTTACAACAATGCCCCTTGAAATAACTTTATATTAATCATGGATTATGGAAATTTTTAAAAATGTAGCACACTGTGTTGGATCGAATACAATGTTTTTGATTACATGGGGTCCTTGGGTTACAACAGCGATCTGTTCCTTCGACAGTTATGTAAACCCACTCATTCGCCATGTTTCTATGCATACTTCTACCACGAGCAAACAAACTAGTTTGCCCACATAGTCCATAAATACAAGCCTAATGGTGTAAGCCAAGTAGGAGAGGGAGTGTGCGTTGTAAATTCAAAACATTGTATGTCGAGACTAAGGACAGGTATTGTTCGATTCCGATTCTGGTTAATCAATTCTGGTTTTTATCGATTCCCTATTTCGATTCCACAAAAGTAAAAAAACACATTTATTTATTCGGAATGATTCAAACCAAACTGATTTGTTAACAAGAAAACTATTTGCAATTTTACATGAAATAAATAACTGAAGAAAGCAACATCACATTAAATAAATGTGTGGGTTTTTTTAAACAAAACTAGTGAATCTCAACTAAAACAGGTCCTGGCACATAAACATATATCCTAGCAGACCATCGTTTAAGAACCGATTTACAGAATCACATTTTTTTTAAAAACATGTGGGTACCCGGTACCGGTTATTTTTGAATCGATTCTTATTTAGCAAATAATTTCGGTTCCCACCCCTAGTTGAGACTGTTGTAACACGATGACCACCTGTATTTAGCAAAAATAAATGTAGTTTCCACTACACATAATCAGAACAGTATGAATTAATGCCTTTTATTCAAACTGCTTGACTATCATGGACATAGAGCATCACACAGCATCACTTTGTTGTTTCCATACTCACCCCAAAACCAACATATATTAGAAAAGTGCCATTAGCAGCAAGTTTTTATTAGATACAAACATATCTTTCATGTTCTTAACCACAAAGCTACTGCCAGCTGGAATACTATCCTGCTTTCCGCGGGGGTTACGTTCCATGAGCACACGCTTATAGTGAAAAAATGCGTTTTTGTGTTTTGGGGAAGGAAAAAAAAAAACCTAAAATGCCTATTTTTATAGTGTAACCCTAAATATGCCCCCAAATATGCTCCTAAAACAAATACATTTTATTTTAAACTCAGTTTAATGCATTAACCTTAAACAAAATGTGAAGGCAAATAAGTAATCAGAATCAGAAAAATTTATTGCTTAAAAAACTGTTAGCACTAACAGCATGCAAACACTCGTACACGAAATAAACGTTGAAATAACTCTCTATACCCACATGTTTAGACAGGGCACAGCTTACTAATATTAAATAAACTGTGATAGCTGTTGAAAATTGGGAAGGGGGTTAAAACACTCAAATAGAGGACAAGACACTGAGCAGTCATGCTACATGCTGCAGCAGGCTTCTTCTTTTTTTTATGGCAGTTGAGAACTTTTCAGTGTATTACTGCCACCGCTGGACTGGGGGTGGACAAAAGTCGATGTCGAATTTCAGCATGACCGTCGAGGACCGTTTTCAGATCTAGAATACGCCATATTTTCTGTAATGATTTTTTTCCTATATTATTTTCAGCTTCTCTTCCTTGTGAATTCTTCTTCATTCTAGATTTAAGCATCATAAAAGCACATTTATGAGATGATGTCACAGCCACAGAGGTTCATGAGCACTTGGTGGTTGCACGCCCCCATTTCACACTAAAATGCTGAAACAAAAGACCTCTCCTAAAATAGGGCTAATCATCAGAGATAAGTACAGTCTTTAGCCTGTCAATGTCCTCATATGAGAGGTCTGTAGTTACAGATATTTATATCATAGTACACCCACAGCCGGTGTTAAACTGCACACTGTAGACTAGATTCATGCAGCTGCATATATTTGAAAAGATTAAACAAAGGTTGACCTGCTGAACAGAGGTCAGAAATGGCACAGAGGTCACCAATTTTGCAGCTGCGAGAGCAGAGAGCGCACGGAGGAGCAGCTCGTTAAAGAGTGGCCAATGTACATTTACCACGTGCCAAAAACGATAATGACGATAACCCTTATAAAATATATCATTTAATATTGTTGAGTAAGAACGAGACTGAATGTGGTTTACTAAATAAAAACTATGCTAAAATGTCTCTTAATTTTCATAGACTAAAACAAGACGAGACGTGATTTCCTGTACAATAGGGAGCGGCGAAAAAAGTACTGGGACGCTCCACCTTGGTGTTAAACGGCATTACGTCCCAATACTTTTATCCATTAAAAGGCACTATGAATCTAGAGTGGACAAAAGTATTGGGACGTTGGGCCATTAAAGTGCCAGAGACAAATGACACACACAGTCACACACATAAAAAGTCTCATACACACACACCTAAACTGTCCTAAATTGTCCTGATTTGGCTGTGTAAACTATATTTGTTCAGAAATTAAAAAAATGTAAAAATTTATGTAAGTTCAGCAATCCCTTTGCTATGGACATAGGTTTCCCTTTCAAAAACAGTTACATTTAAATGTACAGATCAATTTATATACCGCAATATATTCCGTCTACTGTCTATGGGTAAATTTATATTGCAATATGTGACAAAATTTTATAGCTAGATGTGCCAGTAAGCTGTTTTCAATCACATGTAACACCAAGAGGGTGCAATAATTGGTCAGTTTGTATGTGTGTGCGCGCGTGTGTGCGTGGAATGTCATTTACTTGTGCCTGATCGAACTCTCATGTGTTAAAAGATTTGTGGGTGAAATAAATGTCAATGTCAATAAGAATTTAATACAGCAGACCTACGATGCAAGAGCATCCGCGAATTGTGAAAAACTTTGGAGATACCAGGTTTCACACACACAGACAATACACTCTACTCTCGACACATTTCTCTTGATTTTAACAACAATGGTTTCACTGCAGCACTAAGCACACTTCATTTAACTAATCAAATGTTTATAGACAGCAACCATTAAACAAGTGAAATCATGTTTGCTTCTGGTCCACTGGAATGAAAACATACAGCCTCACTTTCCAAGCAAACCAGTATACAACAGCTGTGTGTGTGTGTGTGTGTGTGTGTGGTCTTTCACAAACTTACAGTTTTAGCTGCTGTAACAATGTACTGAAGCACCATCTCTCTCTTAGTACTCAGGTCCTTCTCTCTGAGTGGAGCTCTCTTGTCCTCATTCAAGTTCATATCCTCCTGTATCAAAGAGAATGTGGATTTAAAAAAATACATAAAAAGAGTCAAAAGTCAAAATAACTTGCAATGCTCTAGCCTTTCAAACACAAAGTGAATACCTTATTTTTAGGTAAAGTATAATTCAGTCAATGAAAGAAAAGACACAAACACAATCACATTAAGTCCACCTATTATGTAGCATTAATCTTTTTTTTATTATTATTTTCGCTTTCTTATAACTAAATACCTAACCACAACCATTCTGTCTTTAAAGGTCAAACAAGACAGAAGGAAACTGCAGGAGTACAATCTCTGCTTCTAGATTCCTGGGCAAGATCTGGCTTCAAAACTGCCAAGACGAGATAAAAGGAGAGATGAACACAAATGAAACCAGGAAAGAAGAGAGAATCATACAAGCTCCACTGCTAAAGTGGTTATCAAAGCCAGAAAGTCACCCTGGTGTCAATACAACCAAAAATCAAAGCAGAATACAAAGCAAGGCAGATAACGGTTCAGTAACTCTTGCAGCTTCTTCACTAGTGAGAAGAATAAGAAAACCTAGCAAAAACATGAATGATGCAACAGAAAGGTTTAAGGTTTCTGTGGGCTAACTAATGTCAATCAAATGTCAGTCAAATATTGCCGTGAATTTGGATCAAACATACAGTAAAGTACTGACATTTGAGGTATTAATTATTAATATTTTAAAACAGGGATGTACATCTGCTACCAGATTTAGGTTGAAGTACTTTAGGAAACAATGCAATGTGTAATTAGATCTTAACATCAGTTACGAAGAATCAGATCAGATTGTGGTGAAATTTAACATCGAAGAACAGATGAAGCTGAATCACCGCCTTCATATTCACAAATGTGAACATTTTGCTAGCTTTAAGGACAACAGATTTTATTCTAAGCATTAAATCCTAGACACCAGTTTACATGTTTTTGATACACGGAGTGGAGTCACACAGAACTGTATGACACTAGAGCAGAAAGGAAAAGAAACGGAGGGCTTCCATGTACCCAATGTTTAGCAGATCGTGAAAGAGGAGGGAAACTAGTGGCATAAGACAAAAAAGCACATATAATTACAGAAAAGACAAAGCTGATCAAGTTTAATAAAACTGCAAGTCTCTTTAAGTTGGTTTCCTTGCTTTCAGCCCTGCCCTTTTCTTCCGTTCATGTTGTGATGGATAAGCAGGGCGCTTTAAGATTTGTCATGGGCACCTGTCCCTCTTGTGTCAGGGGAAAATAGGGAAAGCATGGCATGGAGTAAAGCATGGAGAGGTATCCATTATCGCCGTTGGCCCTGTCACCTATGCTGGCACGTTCATGAATCCTATGCCTCGCTCCCCATAACTAATGACTTTGTCTCTACCCTCAGTACCCTCAATCCTCACTTCCCACCAGCTCTTGCTCCCGTCACTCAATCCAGCAGTCGGCAGCATACAATGTAGGAAACACACCTACACTGGTTGTTGCATACTATTTATACATGACCAGTCATAACATTGAAACCGCTGAAGGGTAAAGTTTATCACATTGATTATCACATTACAGCGCCACCTGCCAAGAGGTGGGATATATTAGACCACAAGTGTGGCCAGTTCTTGAAGTTGATGTGCTGGAAGTTAAAAGGAGTAACTTTCACAAGGACCAAATTGTGACAGAACAGACGATTGTGTCAGAGCATCATGAAAACAACAAATCTTGTGGGACTGAGCTCAACAGCCTCTTTTAATGTAATTTACAGCAATAAAAATACTGGGGTTTAAGAAGGAAAAAAAGTATTTTTACTAGTGGTGGGCCGTTATCAGCATTAACGTGAGACTCTTATCGGGCAATAAAAAAACATCGCCGTTAATCTATTCACAAAGTTGAGTTGGGGTCTATACTACGCAAGCTATGTTGACTTTCACCTTGATGTTTTAGCGCGGATGTATACCTAGCCAAACTGCACTGTAGGGGGTGAGAACGAGTCTTCGAACCTGTGTGTATGCCAACTGTGAAACAGGGACGGTACTAGAATGGAAAGACAAGGGGGGCTTAGCCCCCAGGGTTGTAGAATGGAATTAGCATGTATAGAGGGCTGAAAACCTTTCACCAAACCTTTCCTTTCACTTAAGGAAACAAGTAAAGTTAAGCAGTGAACAGGCAGCGCCATGTAGCTTCGTCTGGGTCCCATACATAAATGTATGCGGACATATGTATAAACACATACACACACACACACACACACACACACACACACACACACACACACACACACACACACACACACACATGTTGTAACCAAG
>JBBPCW010000037.1:14476865-14487277 GCA_037974425.1 Phenacogrammus interruptus
TTTTAGAGAAATTAAAACAGGTCGCATGACAACAATTACATGCACTCGCACCAATGCTCCCAAATATATTTTGAGGTCGCATAGATGAAATTTCGGGAGAATATGCGACCAAAATGGTCGCAATTTCGAGCCCTGTTATATACTTTTCTGCGTGCCCATTTCCAGCATTTTTCGCACTTTACAATCACACGCTGGTTATTTTTGTTGTGGTGCCTTTCAGACAATAAATTCAAATTTACTTTTCATATAAATGACCACTGTTCTGAATGGCTCCCCAGTATTGTGCCTTGTTTTCCAAACACTCTTTATAACTTCAATGTGAATGAGTGGGGTTAAAATGATATAGACTAAGACCCATAAAAATAGAAAAGGAAGAAAAAGGACCCAAAAACAATTAAACATCAGAATTGAACAGGTTAATAACACAGGTGAACAAAAAAATTTAATAATCAGAAACCACAACACACTTTTCTAAACCGTTTTTTCATGCTGACTTCAGATCTGCTTTCAGTTTATTTCAGTCACATCAACTTATTGAATGATGAGTAATATTAGATTTGCAATAAACTTTCATGTGTTTTGTATTAAACTGCAGCACCAATCAAGAACTGTTTCAATATTTTCAGTGTGAAGTCAGACAGGCCACACTGTGGCATAGATATAATGATCAGTGTCACTCAGCTACCACTGTTTCTTCACAAACACTCAGCATATGATTATATGATAATTATACCAACTATCATGCAGTATAGAACTAGTTTCATCACAAACACTGTACGTGCGGGAAGAACTAAACACAGACCTGAAATCAGCATGAAAAACACACAGAACCCACAGAAACTTGATGATTTTCACCTGTTGACCTGTGTAATTTAAGGGCCGACATCATGGAAAACTCCTCCACCATTTTTTGTGACTCGGTGTAGCCATCACTAATTGGCCCTTGTAAAAGTTATCTTTACACTTGTCCATGTTACTGCCTTCCAGCACATCAGCTTCAAGAAGCGACAGGTGTTGTAGTAACAAGATAATCAGTGTTTTGGCTAGAAACATTTCTTCATGGCATCTCATCACACTAAAATCTTTGTCGCCACTTTGATAAACCAACCCCCTTCTCCTGTCATTAAAATGAAAACGCCTGCACCGGTTAACAAAATTTCTTTTGAGCTGCAAGCATATATGCCCCACAAATTATTAGGGATGCACCGATTTATTGGCCAGTGTTCGGAAACGGCCGATTTTTGGCCTGATCGGCCTGATCGGTGATCGGCCGATCGCTCACACGTATTGCCGATTTCAAACTGATCTTTTTTGGGGGGTTTATTTATTTGTTTATGTATTACATTTTATTTATTTAAATTTGTAAAGAAATTATGAAAGAAATGCTTTATATTAAAGAAAATTAGATTTTTGTTTGTGTTTGCTGTAGAGTTGCCACTATCATATGTCACTATTATAAAAGTAACCAGTAAACAGGGAAAGTAACTACTACGGTACATTAAAGTTGAAACCCAGCAGCTCTAATTTTCTGTTATCTGGGGGGAAAATCGGTATCGGGAAAATCGATATAGAAAAAATCGATATCGGCCGATCACACTTACCAAAAAAAATGGTAATCGGAATCGGCCAAGAAAAATGCAATCGGTGCATCCCTACAAATTATATTTCTATACATTAAATTCATAAAATCCCAATGTCTAAGAACCAATGCCCAGTGTGTGTAGAAGAGTATAAGAACAAAAAAACTTCCAACCTCTGTATATTTTTTGTAATTAATCACTATTTTTTTGTGCGTCTATGTGGGTCCGAGTTGGGGTTGGGGGGGTCTGGCTTATCTTGGACACAGGCAAGGGGGGCTTCAAGGAAAAAAGGTTGCAAACTAGGGCTGGGCGATAAAATGATAACGATATGTATCGCGATAGACACGTGATCGATATCAATAAAAAATGTGTTCGATTAAACTTTCAATGTTTTTTATTTTTTGGCAGAAGAAAACAGAGGTTACGAAGCTAGTTTGGTTGCTGGTTTGGATCCGTGCCGGAAACGCAGCCGTCATAAATGGTCGTAGCACAGCAAAACAACTCCTTTTATGGAAGTTCTGCCGTTTTTTGTGAATCACAAAGCTTCAGACATCATCCCGAGCCTTGTCTGGACTTCCTGTGTTGAATAGAAGTAAAGTTATAAGAATGTAAAAAACATGGTAAAATACCGCTAGAAGAAGGGGGGGAGGGGCAAGGGAGAGGGGGAGAGGGGAGAGTGGGGACGGGGGTTGGTCTGCGAGCCCAGAGGTTGGTGCAAACTAGAGAGATGGAGGAGCTGATTATCAGTGTTTTTACTTATAAAATCAATATATCAATCAGCGAAAATGAGTCTAAAACCCAGAATGAGCGTCTGTGAGGTGCTGAAGCTGTGTTTTTCCACTAGAAGACGATATAAACGTGAGAACACGAGGAGCGCATGGAGCTAGCCCACATAAAGCACGGATCCCAGCCAGAGTGTCTGTTGTGAACTGTTTGTACAATTTTCATATACTTGCTTGTAATTTGATATAAAATAAGTGACCTGAGTGTAATTTGGTGTGTGTTTGTGTGTGTTTTCAGCCTCTTCCAGCAGCTGGCCAGTGCGCACCAGCTCTGCGCATCTAATAATCTGAACACTGGGGGTCCTGTAGCGCACTTACTTGTATGTTGAATAATGCTTATTTAGCTAATGCTAATGTTTGTAAAAAGTTTTTAAGTTATATTGTTTTAGGAGAAATGTTTTTACAATTTCATGCTGTAAAAAAATTGATCTCTGTATCAGAATCAGAAAACTTTATTTATCCCGGAGGAAATTTTTGTGTATGACAGTAATTTCGTTAAAAAAAACGAATAAATAAAAACATTTTAAAAAGCCAATTTGTGCCCTGTTATGTTTATATAGTTGGTCAAAGTAAAAAAGAAAAATGTTCATATTGCCTGGTTTGTGCTGAAAAAAAAAACAATATGACACTCTATATTTCAAATTGATGAAGTTTATATTTTTGTTTAAACATAGTAATGCAAAACACATCAAAATATGCTTGGAGTTTCTTAATAACTGAGGGGATTATGATCAGAGGAAGTTTAAGTTTAAAATAAAAATGTTTAAATGTAATATATTTTTTTCCTGTTCCTTATTTTATCGACCAATATGAAACACTGATATCGTGATACAGTTTTCAGCCATATCGCCCAGCCCTATTGGGAGCCACTGCCCTACAACACTAACAGCTTATTAAAATTAGATCAAAGTTACCTTATGTCTTGTTTATTTTCTTACAGTGTAAAGCATATAAAAATAATTATTTTATTTAAAAAAAGGTGTGCTAAATAAGCTCTGTCACTGAAAACATCTGGCCATTGATGGATGTGTGCTCTGCCAGGTTTACAAAACATGTTCTACATCTTAAAGTCAGACAAAAATCTATTTTTAAGGCTTAATTAGTATAATGGACATATTGTAGCAGTGGGACCCATCTGAGACAATGACAGATTCTGACTGAAGTACTGGCACTGTGCTGCCAAACAAACTTGGAATACTGTACTTCTAGTCACAGAGATACAGCCTGCAGAAAGTCAAAATGTGTCTTTCTATAAATATGTATCAACATCACATCTGGAGTCGACCATTTTCATCTAATACATGCCTTTTAGCGTGGAGACATGCTAGCGTGGAAAAATGTGTCCCCATTAAAAATGCAGTTTTTGCTTTAATCAAAGTTGCAAGGTGGCAAAAAAGGTTTAGAGGTGTAGCAAGGTTTGACATGTCATAGAGAGACAACATCCTGGGGCCTTGACGACAGCTTAAGTATCAAAACGCTTTTTTTTTCACACTAGGTAATAAGTACAGCCGCCAGGGGGAACAAACCATCATAACATACTTGGAAACTGCTGCTGCAGTCTTCTTGAACCCTGAGTGACAGGAGCTAAATAGGAAAATGGCATTTTATGATAATCACAAAAAAACATAGGAGAGAGAAAAATAAGAGAGAAAACTTGGCATAATTGCAGTGACCTTGATAGTCCCACTCAGCTTCTCTGGCAGTGCCTGGCAGGGTTTTTTGTTGTATTATTGGGGTTTTTTTACGTTTTTGGAAAGTCAGATCTTTTCATTGTGTCGAGTGCTCAAATGTTAACGGCACCATTAGGGCAGTCGGACATGTTGTGATAAACCACAGGCTTTGCTGGCAGCTCCTGTAATTGCTTCTCCCAAATTGGTTCTGTTCAATAAGCACCACACTGTCGCATTGCCTACCAATGAGACCAGAACAACTTCCAAGATGACCCCTCACCTCTACGAGGCCAACTGCACGCCTCCTTTCTATAATAGCAT
This sequence comes from Phenacogrammus interruptus, assembly GCA_037974425.1. Classification (NCBI taxonomy): domain Eukaryota; kingdom Metazoa; phylum Chordata; class Actinopteri; order Characiformes; family Alestidae; genus Phenacogrammus; species Phenacogrammus interruptus. The sequence continues at coordinate 14,481,219 of JBBPCW010000037.1, forward strand.
ATTTTCTCTCTATTGCCTTTGACTTCCTCTTTCGTCATACTGCTCCTCGGATTGTTTGTTGCTTTCCTGGACTGCAAATAAATAGAGGTGAACAGGCTGCGAACATCAAGACGATTTGCTAATAATGAAAGCTCAACCTATTTCAGAATTCCAGGCACCTGAACTGATGATGGATAATTCATAGGCTCTGCCACAGGCAGTAGAAGAGAGGAGTCAAGAGGCAGCACTGAAATGACGAGAGAATGAGAGTTCCCACTGGATTGGGCCAGCTGTTTTTGCTCCAGATGTCCAAGGCCAGCAATAAAAGCAGGGTGTAAATTGTTTTTTTTTTTCCCCTCTCTGTGGTGCTCATTCGATTTCTCTTCCACCTGAGCAGCTCCTTGCCTGTCCGTAACCGAGGAATCAATCTGCCATCGTAATTGGTGGTAATGCCTCCCGTTTGGTTGACCCTCACCATGTTATGTTCCCCTGTCGGTGCCGTATTGTGGGCTGCACTAAATCTATTTTTCTCCATCTCTCATGCTCTTTCACCCACTCGCTCCATCTCCCTCCTTCATTACAGCCAGATGGGGGGAGTTGACTGTTTAGCCCAGGACAATGCCTGCTGAAGGGTAGCTCAAATGTCGCCCAGCAAATTCGAACACCTGCTCTGGTAATCACGCCTAATCGGCTAAACTGAACAGTCTCGGACTCAACTGAAACAGCTCACTTGGGCTTTATCAAAGTTTCCTGTAGGCTTGAAGGATTAGCAAATATTGGGGGAGGTTAAACAATTGCGTTCTTCAACAAAACACATAGCGCACAGGTGGATTTGCCAGGCATTGCTGCACACAATTCTCATTTATGACTCACCGGGCAGATAATACAGCGCTGCCTAGAGAGTCATTACAGAAGTTTTTCTGCCTAAGGAGCAGAAAAACATAAATAAAACAATACATTGTTAATCGTATATCTACATGCATGAACTAGTATGCACTGGTGGTCAAAACACAGATAAACAGTTAAGGACAAAAGAAGCCCATGTTTCCTCATCAGACATGACTATCTAGCCATAGGATGACAGTAATCCAAAAAACAGTTGCCTTTTCTTCTTGATCACCTATTTTCCTGCTGTTAGTGATGCTGCCATGAGCAATTTGTTTGTGCAAAAAGAAGACAGACAGTAAACAGCCATTACTTTAATTAAAGTTGTTTTTCCCCCCAAAAAAATTACACTCAAACTAATGGCTAAACACATAACAGGCTATTTTAAGTCAGAAAAAAAATCCTGTAGTTTGATGTGATCTTTTATCCTTCTTTGGATGGGAAAAAGAACACCACAAGAAACATCCAGCAAAACATCATTATATAGCCTTACTACAAAAGCAGAAACACCTTGTCTTCATTAGCCCTCTTATCCGTATTTCAGTTTTCCATCCTCCTCATATGGAGAGTGGAATTAGAAATGGCTTTGGGTAAGATGTACCTGGCACTAAAATGATGTGGTTATGAAAGCATGGCTGTGAGGATCAAAATGTTCCTCTTAATGGAAATGAGGTTTTCCCCTGCAGTGTGTGATGCATGGCTTTAAAGTGCCACCTACTGGACAGAGGCAGTATTTTTCCACTCAAACAGGACACTTCAGAAGAAATGATATGCTAAACAAATATTGTTTATAGAACAGGCTACTACACTACTAAATTCACTAGACTGTAATGGATTTGAATATCAGAGTGAACGCTGACAAGCTTGACAGTGCTGGCAATACTTCGACAGATCTGTGATGCAAGGTCTTGATAAACTAATAAACCCTGGCCATGACTTTGTCCTTATGGTGAGAGGAAGAAGAATTAGTGCCATAAAAATTAGGTTAATACCATCTATATGGGGTACAGACCCTGCAAGGAGTATTGTGTAGCAAGTTGAATCTTACGGTCACTATATTTTTTGTCCACACCGTGAAATACTGGTGAGGCCTGTTGTTACCTGGTTTAAAGTGGCCCACAGCACACAGTGTGAACAATGTGACATTCTTTCAGTGGGCTGCCAGTGATGCAGCACACAGGCAGCAGTGTGTGGGGATGGTACCTTGCTCAAGGGAAACTCAGTGGTGCCATCCGCAGTCCTGGGATTCAAACCCTCTGCCCTCTGATAGCAAGGGCAACTCCTTAACCACCAGAGCACCAGCTGATAAGGTTTCTCAATACAGTAACCCCCCGCTTGTTATATTTTGGCAAAAAAAAATGCCTATTTTAAACCCAAAATACACCCCCCAAGTATGCACTTAGAACCCTAAATTCATTTTAAAACACGGAGCAGTTATGCTACAACATGCTGCAGCAGGCTTGCTGCCTGCACTCTACATAACGTTCTTAGATTTGCTACTTTTTACTGTTTTCCTTGCCCGTTCACAAGTATGTTTCTTGTAATTGAATCTACCATCCATAAACTGTGAAATGTGTAGTCCTAATGATGCCCCACCACTTGAACAATCTCACTAGACTTTCACTGCGACAGCTGTCCTTCACACACAGAAAACAGGAATGTGGCATTATATCCTGCAAACATTAAACTCCTGTGTTTGTGATTGACTCATTTGAAATTAATAGTATGAGGTTGAACTAGAGCACAGCATGTCCTTACTAGACTACGCTGACTTATCAGATGTGATTTTTTTTTTTTAATATAATGTATTTCTGCCATATCACAATTTATTACTTTGACTTTAAGTCTTTACCAGTGGAGTCAACATCCATTAGCATCCAAAGCAAAGAAAATGTTTAACACACGTCTGTTATAAGCTTGAGTGTCTGCAGGTAATCAAGAGAGCTGCAATAAAATACCAGTTTGATGCCAACATAACAGTCAGCTATTACTAGGCTAGTAAAAATGTGTGGTATCGTAGAGGGGCCAACACACAAATCTACTTTCAAAACAAATTGCAGGTTTTGTGCAGTAAATGTTGCTGTTTAAAGACAAACATGCCTAGTACAAAAGATTAAACCACAACTGTCAAGAAGTTCATACAAATATAGAATTATGGTGTTATTTGTTTTATAACCTTTGCTATTCTCATTCAAAAAAGCACAAGGAACGGGAAAAAATATGTCTGCTTTAACTACAACTATTTAAGTCTGTTGAATTTCTAACCATAATAGGTTTTATTGGCCAGTATTATTGGGTGGGTACTACAAAGTTGGTTTAGAGTGATCATTTTTCTACATTCCTCATTGGACAAGAAGTTTGTGAGTCAACTTTCCACCAGGCAGCCTGGACAGAGGATATCCATTTACATGGTTCTCAAAACAACCGATTTCCACAGAAGCTTCCTATCTCATACGAGATAAGCCTTACCCACCCCTGACCCTGTATGGGGAATTTGAAAACATTTCAGGAATGTCCTGGCACACTGATAACACCCTTTACAGCTCACAGACTTTCCTACTGAAGTACCAGAACAGACTCCAATGACTTCAACTGTCTTAACAGTCATCCTAACATTCACTCCTCTCTTTCCTTTATTTTCTCATATTTTAAGCCAACTCCCTCCCTTCCACCTCTGCAAAAACCAACATCATGAGATCAGTTCAGAGCTACTCTGTCCCCTAGGCATCTGAGTTATGGGCAAAATTAATCATCTGTGCAAGATTGGCCATTACAGCACTGAGAGAGAATTTGCCTAAGCCTGGGGCAGAAACTCAGATGATCCAGCCAAATGCTCTCAGAATGAGAGACTGTGACACAATTGAGTCCTGCCAAAATTCAAAGAGATCCAATAATAAGAACCCTTATTAACAGCTAAATGAGGATGTGACAAGTCATGCTGGAGTGATAGTTAATAACATTCAGGGTACTCGAGTACAAAGCCAATTACAAGCGCCACATTTTCAACAACCAACCCAAGGTGCATGGAAGACAGAAGCCCGAGGCACACGTTTAGTGCACCTTCGCTTGGCCTGTTCGTCCACGTGGGCGCTAAGGCAGACATTCAGACACAACACAGCACCAAGCACGGAAGCAACAGTAGATTAGTCTGTCTTATCTCTGTGCTAATTTTATCCTTTGATTTAACCACTACACCTCACTGGTTAACATCTTAGTGTAATACAGCAGAGTAGAACAGACAAACACCAGGCATCATCACTAAATAATGGAAATATGATCAATGATTTTCTAACTATTTGCATTAAAAATGATTAGCAGAATTCACATTGGAATAAATTCATGCAGTCTATAAGGCCTATATCATATGCTAAATATTGTTGCTAAAAAGAGTGTTTAAGTCAGCAAATTAGTATTATAGTATTATATGTTTAGTAACAGTGTTCATTCCAGCTGCTCGGTCACTTCACAGAGGTGCAGTTAATTTATGTGTAATGCTTAAGTGACTACTGTCCCATACCTAAATATCATGTAAGAGTCAATAATAAGATTCGTATTTAACCAGAGACGTAACTAGGATATCTTGAACCCAAGAGCAATATCAATTAAATGAGCTCCTCATAATCTATGTGTGGGGGCCCAATAAAGATACTCCCCACCCTGTACCAAGTGTGATTGTCACTCAGTAGTTATGCCACTGTATCATATATACTTATTTCTGATCACCTCACCTCATTTGACCAAGCTGATCATGAAACTGTCAGCACCCTGCCTGTGGTAGCTGAGGCAGGTAAACTGACAAGACGGATCTTGCCCTACTAAAGCAGAATTAGAAGAATATTGCAGGGCTTACAAAATTGCATTAATGTCCCTGTCAGTAATGGGCTTCATTCTGCTGAAATATGAGAGAGGTACACGCTCTTGACAAGCAGGAACCTGTCAGCCCCGTAAACCGTGCCATGTGAGCTGATGGTACAGGACAGTTAGGTTAAGAGAGAGAGGCAAGTTGGGAGAGAAAGAGAGGCAGGTTAAGAAAGAAAGAGAAGCGGGTTAAGAAAGAAAGAGAAGCAGGTTAAGAAAGAAAGAGAAGCAGGTTAAGAGAATGACAGAGTCGGGTTAAGAGAAAGAGAGAGTCCAGACAAACGTTAATGGTTCTCTCAACTAAACTGACATGTGACTGGGAGGTACTTACGAACTTGGGCTTCTTCTCCCCTTCTTCGTTCCCATATGTGCCGTGTCCTGAGGTCCCTGCACCCAGGACGAGAGCTTTTTTTCGGTGTGATTTGCCCTCTCGTCCCTGTTGATAGTAGTTCTCCATTTGGTCTATCTTTCTAATTCTACAGGTTTAATGCTCAGTCGGTCACATTGAACACAGAGGGAATCGACTTACAGACGCATTCTCTCAAAATAAACAAACAAAATAATATTAAACAAAAACAACAGTTTTCGTCGCTCAGCAACACCCCTTCCTCCAGTAGCACTCTGTCCGGAGCTCCAGGCCGGGGAGATGAAGTCCTAGCTGGGGTGAACTTGAGGCTAGCAGGCTAACTGGGTAAAAGGTAGCCTGTTAGCTTAGCCAGCTACCGTTAATCCAATTTCCAGCTCTTTTAGATCTCACTTAACCCTTCTGACGACTCGCGACTCTCTCGAAAACAAAGCCTCGCACCCTTTCGGTCACAGAGAAAGAGATTTATTAGAAGAATACTAGCTGTCAGCCCGAATTCCAACAGGATACACAGGCTAACCCGAACCGAGACAGAACTGACCCAAATCGGGAGCAACTGAAACTCCCGCCGGCTCTGACAGCGCCGAACCAGCCAATCAGAGACCGCGGGCCGACCAAAAAATGACGAAACGGGACAGTGGGGATATCTGATTGGCAGAGAGAGAGGCGCAGTGGAACAGGGAGAATCGTGGACACACCCATTAAAGCAGTAAAGAGGCTTTTCATCAGTCAGTAAACACTTAACACTACAACATTCATTCAGCATATACAGGATATATATAATGTCTTTTGTTGTCACTATACACATTTGCAATTAAATTAAACTCCTTCAGTGCAGACATGTATGTAGAAAAAGATAAAACAAAATAAAATATTAAATGGTGCAAACATTTGCAAAAAGTTCTGAGGCACTATATACTGTACATCTGTAAAATAATAAATAGCTGAATAAGGTTTTATATACAGTGTGATA
>JBBPCW010000037.1:14490489-14502625 GCA_037974425.1 Phenacogrammus interruptus
TTCATGCTATTCATTGGACCTGAACTGTTTGAATTTCAATTAAATAAAGCTTGAAACATTGGGGTGTTCTAAAACTTTTGACCGGTAGTGTATATTAAATATTACTGGTATGGTCTTCTCACCCTCTATGATTATACAAAGCAGAATGTGCTTTGTATATAATACAGCAGGATTTGCTGTATATGTACACCAATAAGCCACTTTAGTTCATCAAAATAATTCTGTACTGCTCGTTTAGTACATGTGATTCCTTCATGGATTTTTTTAATGCTTCAGGTTAAGACTCGCGTCAGTTTCAAATACATCCTGGTGTTTATTACAGTTAATTACAGGACGGCATTTCAGTGAACATCACAATATATTTATTCACCATTTAGCAGATAGAGTTTCATCTCTGTACAAGCAATATAGAGGGATTCTGACAGCATATACCTCTTTCTATCTTACAGTATTCATTTACATAAATGTACATGATTCAGCATACAAACCTGCTCCAAAGTACCACATTTATATTTAATTGCACAATGCACTGTTGCTTTTTCATAGGTTCTTTTCCATGAGGCTGTGCACATTTCAGAGTCTAGATGGTTCATTAGCACAGGAATACAAGTAGGTTCGGTCGGTGCCATTTACGACGGTGGAATGGAAGAAGCTTCTGTAATACCACCTGCGGTCTCACGAATAAGTCTTTGGATCATGCATTGTCAGGCCACTCAGCATTTTATTCACATGATTGTCAGTTCTTGAGTCCATTGTTCGAATACAGCAGAGTAGGTGAGGTGTTTTCCCCTCTTAATATAACTATGTTTATGGCACATTAAAACAGTCTCAAACCATGTGCACTTCTCGATATGTCCACAAGGGGAAGTACTGTGCAAAACAATTCTTTTTCCAAACAAACCACCAGTGCATAATGAAGTCAGTGTAAAGTATGCACATATGTACACAAACATGTGCGCGCGCGCACACACACACACACACACACACACACACACACACACACACACACACACAGTCTCACAAGCACCCACAGTTGCACTCTGTGAAACATTTGATATCACACACACACAGAGACAGAAAAAGACATGCTCATGCATGTTACGTTTCAGTCTTTGACTAGGTTTTTGCAACACTTTCTCTCTCTCACACACACACACTCACATAGCACAGCCCTGCAAAACTAACTACACCTGTGATATGATCTGCATATTAAAACTGGATGAGCGAGACTGTTTGGACAGGGGGCTTCCAGAGGAAAAGGGACTTCCAGGGGAGAGGAGGTCCTGACTCCTTGCTGCCCGCCCAAGCTGCTCTACCTGCAGGCTGATAGCGGACAGACAATGGGCTCTATCTGCACTGAGGCTACCAAATGACAAGCTGTCAGTGGGCCCGGATGAGCCATTGAGGCCGGTGCAGTCTAGAGACTTACTCGAAGAAGTGCTACCAGTCCTGGGCGGAGGGCCGGCAAAAGGAGGAATGTAATGGGGGTCCAGGAACCTCCTGGATGAGCTGGGGCTGGGGCTGTTCTCTGCAGTGCGAAGGGTGACGGCAGGTGGGGGGGATTGGTGACGGTGATGGAGTCTGCGCAGGGCAGCCCGTGTGTCAGCAGAAGTGTGTTCCTTGTGCCGCGCTGCAGTGTCGCGGTGCGCTCGAGCTCCAGAGGACCAGTCCCGTTTCACACTGCTGGGCTGGCTGCTGCTGGAGGCCCCTGAAGAGAAGCCTTCATCAGGATCAAACGAGTCCTCGCCACAGCTTACGCCATCAGCATCTAGAGAAGGCAGGAGAACAGAAAAACAGATAAGCAAAGCGACAAAACCATTTTAGCACAGGAATGGGATTCGCTAGAAGACACACATCACAACACATTTTATTGAAGAAATATTGAATTGTGAAGTTGACAAAGCAACATTCATTCAATGTTTAAAAAAAAAAACCAAACAAACTACTGCCACCACAGATGGAAGACTTCAGCAATGCTGAAAAATACCTTAAAAATTGGGAATTAAAAAGGAATTTCACTACTTTTTCAAAAGCTCTACATAATTAAACGAAGTAATAAAAGTAGATTAAAATAAAACGTTTAAGTGGTGACTTTGAGTCTGAATTGTTTGTAGAGGGTAGTAAAAAGATATTACGTGATTAGCAGTAACAGGTTAGTACTAGAGATGTGCCGATCCGATATTCTGTATCGGTATTGGTCCGATCCTGACCTGAATTACTGGATCGGAAATCGGGAAGGAATAAAAAATGTAATTTGATTCGTTTAAAAAGGTATTATGGCAAACGAGGGGTTGTTGGAAAGGTCTCACCGAGTCCTTTCCAACTGTGAAGTTTCAGATTTAACATTTAGATTTAGTATCATTTAAGGCACACCCTCCTTGTTGGTGAGGGCACATCACAGCACGCAGTCCCGCCCACTGCTAAGTAACAGCCAATTGTAAACACGGGACATGGCCAATTAGCATATCTTGCCGTTTGTAAAAGTGCTACATAAAAATCCCACATTTAGAGTCTCTGTTTGTAAAAGTGCAACATTTAGATTTAGAGTGCAACAATTAGTTTAAAAAAAACACAAAAAACAAAAAGACAAAAGCTCTTAATGTGTGAAAATTGCACTAGATTATGAAATAAACAAATAAATGATACCTCCAAATGCGTTAAGCGATTATTACAAACAGCACCCCATAGGGGACATCTTACTATACCATGTTTCTCTCTTATTATATCACATTTATGATTTTTATATTTGTGTGAATGTATACAAAATGTAACCAGACATTTTTTAAAAAAGCAATATTTTTGTTTTCTGTTTAAAAAAAAAAAAAAAAAAAGACTCTGCGAGTATCGGATTTGTATCGTATGGCCAGATATTTACAGTATCGGTATCTGACATTAAAAAATGGTATCTTGCCATGTCTAGTTAGTACATGAGATGGTAATGAATATGTTGCCTGAAATCTGATGCAATGTTGTAGTCATGAGAGACAGTTTTTGGCCAAAACATGGTTCTTTTTAATTATGCAGTAATTTAAAATCAGTGAAAATCCCCTTGCAAGTTTGCTCTGTGAAACACTTCTCAGATAGATGAATCAGAAACACACTGACTACCGAACACAAGGCTATTCTATGGACAAGGTAGGGATAGGGACCTGAGGGTCTGGCCTTCCAGGACCAGAGTTTACCATGTCTGGTCTAAAGTTTGGGCCAATAAACACATTTCTAGCAACATGAATGGGTCCACAGTAAGATTTTCTACTGGTTGAGACGCTATATTGCCCTGCATACCCCCTCGCATAGTTAGCTGGATGGTGCACTTTGTCCACCCATGTGGCACGGGATTGGCTGGTTTTCCAGGGGGAGAGTATCGGCAGGGGGTGATGGAAGCGTAGAAATCAGCCGTGGTTGAGAAATCGAAACGATCTGAGGTGAAGAAAGTGAGCATTCTAAACACTGAGGCTGATAGTAGACATATTCTGGGTAATAAAATCTGTCTGGCACCAAAGGGGAAGTGATAAAACATGGAGTATATAAACGTAGAAGATACAGAGTACAGAGAGGCAGTAAAATTTGGGATGTTCATTCTCATTTTTATAAAGTAATAATTCTATGAAATAAAACAGTGTCGTTCAACAGTGTAACTGAATATTAACATGCTTTTTTGCTGCACTGCCATGTGGTGAATGTTCCTGACTGACTGCCTGACTGATGACCACTGCACAAGTGTTGCCTGGGACCATCAGCCAGTAGTGCTACAGACCATAAAATATTGCCCTTTCAACACTGCAAAATCCCACACAGAATCTATGCAGAACAAATTCGCTGAAACATACTATTGGTCTTATAATAATGGTAACAGTGTTATTTTTAGTTTGAGCAGTGATTTCAACTTGAATTTTTCCATTAGCTACTATGTTAATAATAGCCTGTAATTATAATTTCAACTTAGGACTATCTAAGCTTCATTGATTTATTTATGACAACTGAAACACCATAACATAATTATTAGTAACAGCAGTAGGAACTTTAGTGGTATGTTATTATGATTGAAAAATACATATAGAAAAAAAGTAGCTGGTAAAATCCAGACAATGAAAATTTTAACATGTCGTCATTAGCATACTAATATGATCAGATGATCAAAGATGATTTCTGCAGGGCTCTTTGGTAGCACAGCTGTCTGAGCACATCACGACATCATCAAGACATCACAAGTGTATTCAATACTCAGTGTTGCGGCAGCCATTCATGGAGAGCATAATTGGCATAATTGGCCTCATTCTCTCTGAATGAGTGAAAGATCAGTCACTCATCCATTACTAGTCAGCAGAGGCATCTTTCAGCTAACAACCAACCGTGTAGTTAGTGTTCTCCTCCCAGAGACATTTCACCACCTTCTTTGTCAATGCATACTTTTTATATTTATATATATACATATAAAACATTTCTGTATCTCGCGTATGACATTTTTGACAGGGCCACACCAGCACCCTAACATCAGCCCCACTGAAAACATGAGCAGTGAGCTAACCAGAGCCTGGACCAAAGGAAAGGACCCTGGACACTGATGAACTGGAGAGAATCTGTAATGAAGAAATCAAAAAATCTAACTCGGTATTCTCCAGTCTCTTCCAGCAGTTTGGGATAAGACGTGTTCCTGTAATTTGGGCAGAATTATTAGCGAAAAATTGTGATGTCATTCTTTAGTCTAAGACTACAATAAATAACCACAGCATTTTTGTATAATCTCTGAACTCATCTTTACCAATTATTATAGAGTCGACTATTTGTACAGAGAGTATTTTGTGTGTGTGTGTGTGTGTGTGTATATACCCTCTCGCTTCCAGCGAAGTCGCCGGATGGAGGCAGCAGTAATGGCTGTTTGGGACACACGTTTGTTTGTGGGTGTCACTTCTACTTCCAGGAGATTGCGTGAGCCCTCCGGCGGTCGAGGAGGCAAAGAACGATTCATGGCATTCACTATCTAATGGTCAAAAGAAAGACATTTCATTTTTCAGATCCCACAAATACATTTTTATTTCCCATACTGAAGCATTAGGTCAAATCTATGCACACAAGTTTACTCTAAAGTGTCCAATGTTGCATTTTGCTGCCCTCTGGTGGTCATGAAGCCATCATAGCCCACAAATCTCAAACTTACAAGTTTGGTCAAAATACTATTTACTATTGATAGAAAAAAACTTTTACCAGTAAAGGCTGGGCGTATAGCTCTAGCTGTGCTCTGTAAAAGATGTCCTCCAAAGCCTCTCTGCCAAGTTCCCACTGGCCATTGTAGCTGTATTAAAGGAAGAGGACATATCATTAGAACTCAATCTATCATACATACACTATATGGACAAAGAATTGGGACATTTGTTGGAATTTTACAATTATACCAACAGGGACTTTAATAAAATTGCATTCAAATACATAGACTTTAATATGGAGTAGGTCCCCCTTTATAGCAACAATAGTCTCCACTCCTCTTGGAAGGCTTTCCAGATGTTTTAATGGAGTTTCTGCGAGGTATTCGTGTCCATTCATTCTGTACAACATTTATGAGGTCAGACACTGATGCTGGACGAGAAGGTCTGGCTCACAGTTTCCATTCCAATTCATCCCAAAGGTGCTGGATGGGGTTGAGGTCAGGGCTCTGTGTGGCCAGTCAAGTTCTTCCACACTGAACTCCTCCAGCATGTCTTTATGGAGCTCGCTTTTTGCACTGGGACAGAGTCATGCTGGAATAGAAAAGGTTCTTCCCCAAACTGGGTCCACAGAGTTTTAAGCATGGTGTTGTACAAAATGTCTTGGTCTGCTGAAGCATTAAGAATGCTCGTTACTGGCCTGAATTCAATAATTAAGAGGTGTGTCCCAATACTTTTGTCCATACGGTGTGCCATAAACAACCTTACAAATGTAGTAATATCGTAAATGTACTGTACCAGCTAAAAATATAATTTCTAAACACTTCTTTCTGTTTTGTTCTGTGGGTTCATTCTGACACCCCTACAGGGTATAAAAACCAATTGGTAAAAAATCTAGTGATAATGATGGTAATAATGCAATGGTAATGGAAATAAAAACAACGGTGTTTAATTCACACACTAGTAAAAAAAATGATGATGTTCTAGTGCACAGAGTGCTGAACTCTTTCCAGATGGCTGAACAAGGCCCCAGTTTGCAGTTCAGCTAAACAAATCCCAAAGAACTACTGAAGCACATTTAGGAGGGCAATGAGCTCAATGAGAGCAGAGCACATAGATGGGTGGCTAAAGGAAGTGGGCTGAATAAAGCTAGTGGGGGCAGATCTTACTATCTCTGCCCTGGTTGATGAACTCACATAGAATGATAAACCGCTGTCAGCATTTGCACCATAAACTCCGGGTCCAGTCGCACACGGTTGCAGGGCTCCCTCCACAACTTCTGTTGTTGCCGCGGGTAACCGCACACACACAACCTAAGCAATAAAAAGACAAACAGGGGTGATGAATGGGAAATACAAAACAGAAAAGTGCATTAGGTGAAAGCTCGCCACTCTGAGACTCATTAAGCTTTGCTTATTCGTGGAATCATTAATGGTTCCTTTATTCATGGAAAGATTAAGGACTTGTTTATTTATGCATTTATATGGTAATGCTGTGGCCAACTGAGGGTCAAGTCAAGTCAATATCCCATTCATTTACTCCTGCACTTTCTATCTTTCTCTCTCTCCACTGGGAAAAGCAATCCTTTCCAGCCAGAGAGTGTAAAACAGGACAAATAGAAAAGGAGGAGGAGAATGAGAATGAGAAGGAAAAAAATAAATAAATTTTTAAAAAAAACCACTATTCTCACACATATGTGTGTGTGTATGTAGGTAGTCTTGAGTCACCCCTCATTTCTTCATGTTAAGCTTCCAAAGAGCCAGACTGTATATTCAATGTCATCTTGAGGAACAGTTCTCCAGGCTTCCTGAAGGACCTTCAAAATCTATCAGTTGCAGTCTAGCTCCTGCACCTGAACGGTTTCAGAGGAATGTTATTTGTTTGTTAAGCCACACAGAGACCTACACAAGAATCATTCAAGTCTAAGAAAGCACATCTAAGGCCTGAACCAGTAAAGAAACAGGTGCAGATGATTCCAGATGATCAAGCTGGTGATAAATAGGCTGGTGGTGCTGAATGCTGAGTGGTTGGTACTCCTTTATCTAGGAACTATTTGTTCCCATTTCTTTCGTTTAATCTACTCAGCATGGCAAAGATAAAACAGTTTGATGGGCATGATATAGTATCATTGCACCAATAAGTCGATGCAAAGCAAACCATTAAAAATGAATATTTTTTACAAACTTTACGATGATTTTTCATTTCTGAGTACAGTAATCCCCCACTTTTCGCGGGGGTTACGTTCCAAGAGCACCCTCGTATAGCGGAAAAACCATGTTGTTGTGCCTAATGCCTAAAATGCCTATTTTTAATAAAATGCCCCAGAAAACTTTAATATCGTTTAAACTCAGTTTAATACATTACCCTTAAAGAAAATGTAAAGGTAAATAAATAATCAAAAAACTTGTTTAAAAAACGGTAGCATTAACGGTTAGCATTAGCAGCGTGCAAAGACTGGTACACAAAAATGCTGAAATAACTCCCTATACCCACGTTTAGACAGGGCACAGCTTAATAATGCTAAATAAACTGAGATAACTGATAAACATTGGGGGGGGAGGAGTTTAAAAACACTAAAATACGAGGACAATACACGCATGCTACATGCAGCAGCTTCTTCTTATTATTTTTTTCATGGCGGTTGACAACTTTTGAGTGTTGGGCTGGTGGTGGCAATACAGTTCGGTTCTGAGAAAAAATCTGCGTAAAACTGAGGAGTTACTGTATATCAAAATATAACTGAAACATGTGGAAATACAAAAAAATACTCAAAAACTACAACAAAAATGTATACTCAAAAAAGAAAAGAAGCAGTGCCTTTAGGGATGATGAAGACAGAGGACAGTGTTACCGTGAGCTCATTCTGCAGGCTGACTGGTGGGAGGAGGCCGGCATGTAGACCACCGCAGAGTTGTAGCAGAGCAAGAGAAACGACAGCACCTCAAACCTAAAGAATCACACAGAAGTTAGCTTTTCCTGACTCATATCCTGCAGTTAAACCACAAAGACACATCGTTATCACAGAATTTCTCAGCACTCTATCCCACAAGCATGCCTTCAAAAAAGCTAGAGGAAAGAAGGTAGTGATTAGTCCAGCTCCTTCGCACAATTCTACTAATGGTCTTTAAAATGTTAGCAGAAGACCTCAAGTCCTTCTTTAAAGCTGTCTGGCTTTTTGACACTTATTTCAATAATCACTAAGGAATGCTAAAGAAAGTCAAAGCTATTATCAGCCTGTTACTAACAGCAAGATGAGACTGTTAGAGTCATCGTTAAACTATATGTCACCAAATTATAGACAATTTCTAATAATTTTCACAAAAAAAAAAAAAAAAAAAGTTAAAAAGCACCAAAAATGCCCTGTGCAAAAATATACTAGTAAGTTTTATACATAGAACTACAGAATCCTATTAAACAAGACTAATAAATAAGACTCCTTGTAATGGACACATGTAGTTAGTCAGTGTTGTTAAAGTAGACCAAATATCCAAAATATGCTCAGAAAAAAACTGAGATAGTTTCATATTGCACCTTCCTAATTCTGCCATGATGGCCTGTAAGGCAGCCTTATTCAACCACATACGTGGAACAAACATAACAGCATGTTCCAAGAGTTTCAGCTCACTGTAAAGGAGATTTGTTTCATCAGCCTGATCTGAGGAAAGTGCAAAGACAGAGGTCAAATCAGACACACATAGCCTACACATATGGAGAGAAGCAGCCATAAGTTAAGGTCCTGCGATGGCCCAGTTAGAGCCTGACCTAAATTTAAACTGAGCACGTGTGGCATGACCTAAAGATCAGCCCGGATCAGCAATACACACAAGGCAGAATGTGACCAGGCTTGTAGAGAGAAGAGTCAAATCCAATATACAGATGGAAGATTGGAGTAGATGTAACCAGAAAGTCTCAAGACTGTTTTTGCTGATAAGAGGGCATCTTCCAACTACATTTCAGGTGACTTTGTGCTCATACAAATTTAGTATGCTAGTACATTCATGCACCTGCTGCTTCAGTGCTGGGATCTTGGGTCAACAACCTGCTGTGGGGATACAGTTACATCAGCTTTGGGCGATTATAATTGTGCATAATTACAATAATAATCAACGAATACTCTATGTGCTCATTAGGGGTCAAAATGAAATCCTCAGGGTATTAATGTTTTTTATTGTAAATCTTACACTACTGTATTAACAGTTCCTCTTCTCACATTTGTGTATTGTAGATCATTCTAAAATTGTCAAGCATAGTCATAGTGAAACTGCATGATTTATTCTAAAAAACTGAACTGAAATCAAAGGGAGGTCATAGATTTACACCCCTGGTACACATTGTCTGAAGTCATGTGGCACAGACTGATCTCAGTTCCACAGAAATACAAAATGGACTGAAGTGGAGGTGCAACATGTACCTGTTCTGGGAGGTGAAGGTTTCTCTCTGGGGCAGCAGGCCACTATATACCACCCTGATCAGGTCATGCTGGCTTAGAGCTCCCTCCGTCAGAGCCATGGAGCCTAAACTGGAGGGCTACAAAACAGACACACACAGAATTTTTATACTACAAAGTATGCATAATATACATCCTTTCTTTTCTACTCTTATTTAAGGTATAAGTTTTAAATTCATTCTTAGAGAAAAGTAATAAAAAAAATTCAAAATCCTCATATCAGCTGCTCTGAAAACACTCCACTTTTACTTAGTCTCCCTCACTTTCTCAGCTGTTGTAGCAATTACCCCCAGTTGAGCATTATGAATTGACATTTAAATGTTGTGTAAAAGATTGCATGCAGGCATTATTTGTTGCTTTCTTATTTTTGCGCCTAGTACAGCCATTTCTAGTTGTTGTTATTAACCCAAATAACCCCAACAGTGATTCAGAGAATGTTTGCTGGTGGGGAGAAAATGTGTACAGGAGAAAACGGTTCATTGCTAGACAGATTGAATACACCAGTCTGAAAACCAGCCAAACAAATGGCAGAACGGTTACATAAGGGAACAGCAATGAGACTGTGATATGTGTAAAATGTAAACAAATATGTCTTTATATCTCTGAGGAAATGACTGCAGAATATACACAATAATACACAATAATACATACAATACTGAGCTAAGTAGTGATCTTGACATGGTATATGGATTACACAGAGCCAATTCCTAGCCTTTTGCAGATCCTAGGCACGTTGTTCATGCACAACAGTGTCTCTACATCACACTGGACATTTAACATAATTAAATATGCAACATGTCTGCACTTACCTCATGATATATGGAAGGCTTGGAGAGAGAGGGTATGGTGAACGACAAGAGTTTACTGTTTCCCTTGCTGTCCACAATCTCCTACAGATAATAAATACAATAGAGCCACAAAGGAGAGGTCAGAAGTGCATTATTTTGACTTTGCCTTTGACCCAATGGACCCATGGCTCACCAGGTTATAGATGCCCAGCAGCAAGGCCTCTACACAGCCATTGCGATGGCGCTCCCTGCTGGAAGTGTGACGCAGGTACACCCAGATCAGCTCAGGGAGGAACTGCAGAGTGAAGCGGCGCAGGCCCACCTCTGTGCTCCGGTATAGCTCAAACAGCTGGTGACACACGGGGGCCAAGAGCTGCAGAGAAACACACACAACACAGGAAAATGAAAAAGGACAGAATCTGTGAGTGAGCAGAGAACAAGGAAAAATGGAGAGAGAAGAGAGCTTATTAAAGAAGACAGTCTAAAAATCGAACAAACAACAAAGTGAATAAGTATTTATTTCTCCAAGACAAAACTGAATGGCTGCCCTGTAAAACGCACATGAAAGGACTTCAAACACTGAACAATAAATACAGCAGGAGTCTTCCCACAACAAAACACAGTCTGATGTGTTAGACAGATTATATGAAGGGAAGGAGGGATGTGGTGCCCAGAGCTTGGTGTCCTGGAGGCCTACCTCACTGCTGGGTTGCTCCTGGATGACAGCATATAGAGCGGGCACCAAGCCCTTCTTTAGACGCAGACGGCAGGTATAGCCAGGGATCAGGTCATCAGGTAACATCTGTAGGAGAAAAATGAATTGAAGAAAGAAGCGCTGCTTCAGGATTATACACACCACCCAGCTTTCACCTGGTAACAGTCAGCTTTTATGCAAAAACAGCTTTGTGTTGAATTTTGATTTCTCCACTGGTTATTCCCCATATTTTCAAAAGTGTCAAGTGTCTTTCCAAGTTCTGAATGTGCTCAATTCTTCATCTCTTAGAATGAGAGACATTAAATCTGTGTAAGTTTGCTCTGAAAAGAAGATGGGAGGGGTACCCCAGAGGCCAAAGCCCACAAACATAATAGAATAAATAAAATATGCCTATAGTAGGAGGTACCACTAACTGTTCTACATGTCTATGCACAGGAAAGCAGAAAAAATAACCTAATCTGAGGATCTGCTTTTATTAATGATTTAATGCTGATGCAAATAAAAGATACAACCGATTCCCTCAAATTAGCTCTGTGGACCTTGAGCATCACAGAACGTCCTGTTTCTGTGCCCATTTCAAGACAAGGTTATGGCATTCACACAGACCAGCAGCGCATCCACAAAGCAGTGCTTAAACTACAGAACAGCCACAGAGCCTTTTTTCCTGTAAATGCCAACAAAACTGAAATAAATGTGAAATTCTAAAATTCATTAAGGCACAATACTAGATATCTTATCTAGTTTTCTGGTAGATCTACAGTTTTGAAACAACTGTCTGGCAGAAAACTACTGTTACGTGCCAGAGCATGTAGTGTTTTTTTTTTCTCTCTCTCCCTCTCGCAGCTGATTTGCTGATCGTGTCTGGCCCCGGATTGGACCCAGAGCACAGGATGTCCCGCCCTCCTGGTTTGAAAAGGCTGGGATCAGCTGGAGGAAAAACCTACCACGGTTCTAGGAAGCTGCTAGAGACATTTACATTTACATTTATGGCATTTAGCTGACGCTCTTATCCAGAGCGACGTACATCAGTGCTTAAGAATTCCAC
>JBBPCW010000037.1:14538222-14549539 GCA_037974425.1 Phenacogrammus interruptus
ACAGAGTCATTACTGCCCCCACAGGTGAATACACGGAACTACAGATCGGGCGTCAGGCTGGTGTTAAACGGTGTCAGTCTAACGCCAGTCGAATGCCTTGCTGACGTCGATCAAGCGTTGCTACTAAACGCCACAAAAACACCTATGGCGTTCAGAGCGCGTTCATTTCAAACGTCCGTGTGGACGAGGCCTAAAATACAAGGACAAGACACAGAGCAGCTGCTTCTTTTTATGGTGGTTGACAACTTTTCAGTGTATTACTGCCACTGCTGGACTTCTCAAGAAGGAATACAGTACTTTGTTGACTATAAGTGAAGTACTTAAACCAAAAAGCACTGCAAAAATGTCTTCTTCACAACCAGCTTTTATATCTTCTTTACTTATCACAAAATCCTTTCTCTGTTTTATGTGAAGAATGATACTAACTTTCCTACATTACAGAACTAAACATTACTTTACATCCATGAACTGCTATCACTCTTCACGTTAGACCACAAGCTAAATGTTGTGCACTGCACTGAAGTTAACACTAAAAAGGTGTGACTGAATATGTGTGTATATACAGTACCATGCAAAATCTTGGTCCCCCACTCATTTCTTCACATTTTTGTTGTCTTCCTGTAGGATCTTGAAAATTGTTTCATTTTCAGTACAGTTCAGGGCTCCCAAGTCTCACGCACTGAGCATTTCAGCAAGTTCACACACCACACATGGCCTTCCTCACGCTGAGCAATTATCAACTATCCCGTACAGGTCTGAAATAGGTTTCATCTGCAAACAAACTGGAAAAGTTGAGAGCCCTTGTCCAGTCCCTGAACCTCACCAGTTTCAGAGGAATGTGTTTTGTTAAGTCCCACAGTGACCTACACAGGACTCATTCAGACCTAACAAAGCACATCAAACTCAAGGCCTCAAACAGTGAAGAAACAGGTGCAGGTGATTCCAGACCAGTGATTAGGATACTGGTGTTGCTGAATGCTGAGTGGTTGGAACACGTCTATCGCAGTACAACATTTGTTCCCATTTATTTCATTTAATCTACTCAGTATGCTGAAGCTAAGACAGTTTGATAGGCATAAATGGTATTTTTGTACCCACAAGGTAATTCAAAGCAAAATATATATGCTATATACTATAGATACATGAATATGTTTGCATCTCCATGATTGCACACAATGTATATCCATCATTTGTGTTTGTATATATCAATGTATGTAATCTAGTGATATCTAATCGTACAGTATAGGGAATGCTGACTGCCACAATCAACGAAGTGTGTCTGACTGGAACAAAAATTTTGAATCATTGTTTTAGCACATGTGGCATCAGCCTTGTTGGCAATATAATGGTCTACTAAAGTGATGGGAATTCTGGCTCTTTTTAGAAGACTCTTTTAGCTCCAAGCAGCTCTTCAATTTACCGCTTCTGCATTTTATAATTCAACCAAATTCAGCCCTGATTTTACCTGTTATTAGTCTGTGAACACAGACTCTTATTCAAATTCATTAATTCATTCGTTTACTGTAACCACTTAATCCTTACTAGGGTTGCGGGTACCCAGAGCTGATCCCGGGGCCAGAGGGCGCGAGGTAGAGACCCACCATGGGTTGGGTGCCTGTTTACCACAGTATCACAATTATAGTTACTATATGTTTGGTATAAAAAGATGAAATGTAAAAATATCAAACACTTTTTAGTGTATTAAACATTTCATTTATACTGATCTTTGCTGGTTTTTTCCTGGTACACAATTGTAATTATAATGCTCGATGCCCATATAAAATAAAATAAATAACAGACTGTCCAAATAATGATGTCAATTCAAAGTATCTGGCAATGAAAGGTTGTGGCCTGAGAAAGAGTATATAAGTTACATGTATGAGTGGACTGGAAGTTTTACATCCACTTAGAAAGTTGGAGTATTTTTCAAATTTGCATTCTAATACAAGAGGCAGTAGTGGAGTGAAGCATTCTTTATTGAAAATACCTCATGACATACAATTTTTCAGTCCTAGTGGTAATAAAAAAAAAGTGTCTTTGGTTTAAGGCTCTGAGACAAATTTGAAACAACGTTGCTTTATCGTTTAAGCAGAGGCGTTTCTAGCCATTCTGGCGCTCTGTGCAAGTTTTGTCAAAAAGGGAGAGAGACTGACAAAACAATTGTTGCTTGGGAGGTGGGGAGCGGGGAGGGGTGGGAGGAGATAGCGCATTGTTGGTGCTGCCCTAGAAACACCCATGCAAAAACAACCTGTTTGTATACTGTTAGCACCAAATTCATATTCAAGTGATACACTCTATGACAAAAATGAAACAATAAGATGATTTGAGTACTGATTTAACTCAGACATTAAAGGTCCGATGCCACGAAAATGTGGTCCCATGAAATGTGAAACATTTATACGAGTTTAAACATTAATACGAGTTCCCCAGCCTGCCTGTGGTCCTGTAGTGGCTAGAAATGGTGATCAGTGTAAAGAGTGCTGTGATCCTCCTGCTCGGCTGCTGAGAGGGCAACAGCTCAGAGGTTCGATCTGGAATTTAGTCCTGTATGATGTCATACAGGGAAAGGTTGCTTTACCCGCACAGAGAATATCACCCCTCCCCTAAAATGATCTCCACCGACTGGTGAGAGTGTGAGAGGCACTTTTGCCTGTAGAGACATCATGGTCTGTAAACGAGTGAGGACAAATGTATTTTTTTTGTTCTTTTGTGCAAGCCTCTGAAAAACCAGTGGGTTAATTTTATTTTCTTGAAATGTGGCAACACAATACACTCAGCTGTTTGTCTATCAAGGAAATGTCCCGAATCTCACTACAGACCAATACAACTGTCTTTTACCAGCTACGTGACCACAGTAGCCATTGCTATATACTGTAAACATTAGCGCATGGTACCGTGGCCGCAAGCTGGCCCCTCCCCCACCCACCATCTTGCTCCGCCTCTCCCCTCCACCTTGCTCCGCCTCTCTCCTCCTCACTAAGTGGCTGTAATTGTGCACCAAGGCTGAATTTTGGAAAGAGACTTCAGATACAGTAAGACCTATATAAAAGCATACAAAATCAGCATGTCATGGGACCTTTAAAAAGACAAATGAAGCGAGCATGAACGTGAATTTAACAAGATATGTTGCTCCAAATAAAAATTTTGTCAACATGTGCAGGGAGGATGATTCAATGTATGCATTGACTCTTGACCAGCAAACAGTAATTTCTGTACATAAAACTCTGAACACACTGTTCCAAACTAATTTCCAGAGTATATCAATGGCAATAACATCTAGGGAGTTTGTACGCCTAAAGCACCATCATTAACCAGGGACCAGTTAAAGCCCATTATGATATGGCTTGATCATGAGATTATTTTCAATAATCTCTTTTCCTTCCAAAGACATACAAGTTACATACAAAATGTCAATGTCTATGCTAGAAAAAATCACTTTTTGTCACTTTAAACAATCCTTGACTATGGAAAACCCTACATGATGTAAACTGATATAAACATCACAATCAAATTTTGGAAAAAAAAAAAAAAAACCTGTGCTCTCCTGCCCCTTCACTCTGTATTTGTAGATATACCTCTTTCTTTTTCCCCTGCCTTTTCCCTGTCTGATGTGCCTTCCCCCCTCAGACCAGTGAAATCTTTCGCGAAACAGTTTGGTAAAAGACACCCCTGAGCAGGGCACGGTAGTCAGGGGCCTTGAAGAGATGGCGGTAGGCATAGTTGTTGTCGTAGGGCCGTCCCCGACTAACCAAAGTGCGCAGGTTGGCTTCATTCAGCTCATTTGCAACGGCCAGAACGTAAAGCTCAATGCGATTGTTCTCCACCTGTTCCACAGCCTTCTCTATCTGGATGTTGTTGATGCCCTGAGAACGACCATCTGAAAACAACAGCAGCTTCTTCGCCCTGGCCCTGCCACCCCTGAAGCGGCTGATTGCAAAATTGAGTGCCTCAGTCACCTGTGTACCGAGGTTCTGGAACTTGGCCTCAGCAATCTTGGCAGACACTTCAGTGGCGTTGTTGGAGAAGTCAGTTTCCACCTGGGCCGCATTGCTGTACTGACCAACAGCTACACGGACCTGGGCGTTTAGTTGCCTCTCCGCACCCAGGAACCGGTTGGTCAGCTTCTGGGTGAATTCTTTTGTCATCGCAAAGTTCTTGGCACCCACGCTAGCTGAGCTGTCCATCATAATGAGGATGTCGGTGGGCTGAGTAAAGGAAACTGGAACACAAATGTTTCTTGCGTTAAAGGGCAAATTAGTTTGAAAATGTTTTTTAAAGATGTTCTAGCCCCAACATACTTTCTTGCTTAAATACAGTGCTGATTCCAAATACCTGCAGGACAGACTCTCTTTTCAGGATAGGATTTCAGCTCAGAGAGGAATTAGATGCGATTTTACATACAAACATACAAAAAAAAGTTCTGCATTGGTGAAAACCCAAAACCAATGGTATCTGTGCAACCCATCAAGAGCCTGAGCAGATGATACAATGCAAGCCTCACTGCCAAAGACCAGGTGAAGCAAATAAGGCAGGATATCAACAAATATCTGGAAACATCAACAAGACCCTACTGCCAGGGAAGCTAAAGCTCTGGTGCCTGCAATTTGGACTTCTACCTCGGGTAATGTGGCCACTCACTATCTATGAGGTCCCAATAACAACTGTGAAGAAGATGGAGTGAACCATACTTTGCATGTGAAGAAATGGCTTGGGGTCCCATGCTGTCTGACTAACATCGGTCACTACAGCAAAGGGGTCCTCGAACAGCCCATCACAAGCCTTACTGAAGATTACAAGTGCTCTAAAGTAAGACTCCTGATGAAGTTGAAGGAGACCAAACCATCAACAATGCTGCACCACCCTTGTTAACTGGACAGAAATGGACACCATCCGATATGGTGCAGCCTTGTGCTGCTGGCCTTGTGGCTTTAACTTCAGAGAGGAGGAAAATGGTAGAGGAGGTGCACCATCAGGAGGAGGCTGAAAGAAGTGCAATGGCTGTCTCTCTAGCCAACCAGGGACAATGGATAAGGGTGGGAAGGTCGGGAGAGGAGAAAGCTCAACTGGAGGCAGTTCTGGGAAATGGAGTCAAGTAACATTGCCATAAGTAACATCATGGAGTCAAGTAACATCAGAGCAACCTTATGATGTGCTTCCATCTCCAAAAAACCTCCACGAGTGGTATGGCGAGGACCCAACCGGGGCCCTCTGCCCAACTCCAGCAACTCTGTAAGACTAGCCTCTCACAAGGCCACTACTCCTGGAGGCACAACCAGGCCCTCAAGAGCCTGGTAGCAGCAATTGAGAGCATGAGGAATACCATCAAATCTGTGCCCCAGAGAGCAACCAATTGCATCACAGCACCAACATTCAAGAGGGACAGAGAAAGCCCAAACATCCCCTTACCAAGCCCGAAACTGGACAGCTAGCTATGGCCCGCGACTGGAAGATGCTAGTTGATATCGGTCAGAAATTAATTTTTCCACCTGAGATTACAGCTACCACCCTTAGGCCAGACTTGGTATTTTGGTCCCCCTCGCTGAAGTCTGTCAACATCATAGAGCCCACAGTCCCATGGGAGAATTCAGCTGAGGAAGCCTATGAGTGCAAGAAACTGCGCTACACAGAACTGGCAGCAGACGTTCAACAAATAGGATGGAATGTGAAAGTTTATCCGGTTGAAGTGGGTTGCAGAAGTTTTGTGGCTACATCCACCATTAGGCTGCTGAAGGATCTTGGTATCCATGGACAGGCTCTGCGACGGACAATTAGATCAGTCTCTGAAGCGGGCAAAAGACGCAGTCAGTGGATATGGGTTAAGCGGAAGGACCCCTGCTGGGCTCAAGAACAGCATTACTAGTCCCTCCACCTATGCACCCCAAATCCAGGACAGAACGCTCCAGGAGAAGGAGAACAAGGTATGCGGTCAGCTCTAACCTTGACTAAGGAGAGAGGATGCCCCTGCCCTGCATAGTCCGGTGGGATACTCATGATTGGGTATGGGACACAAGCTCAGGTTTCATCACCCTGTAGCTGGCCACCTTTGATGAGGGTGTCTACGGTTGAAAGGCCGAAACAACCCCTGATTCAAAGGTACACTACTGACAATGTGTCCCAATTTACATTCCATGACTGAGAGATGGCGCCCACGCCACTCTTAACACCAATGACATCTATTGGCACAACGGACATTGTACCATCATGTCCTGTGTTTCATTGTCTCTATAACCATTATAATTTTGGGGATCTTAATAATCCAACATAATTTCTATGATTATTGATGACCAGTTTATTGGGTTTTAGGAGTTAACTGTAACAATTTTGTAATCCATTCAGGAATATAATCCCTACAAATTTTCTCAGATGATGTGTAGCAGGATGTTCATCAGCAGCCACAAGCGCAAACATGAGGGAATTTGCTGAAATTAAATGTGTATTATTATGTGCACACTTACTTGGACAGGTGTAATTGGGACACTTCTTCTCTGTAAAAAAAAAACCCCAAAAGGTTTAGTCTTTTCTGTCATATATTTATCAGCTGATCTATAGAGAATTAAACAAAACAATAGGATTAGCGTCTTACCTTCACAAATCCTCTCAGTGATATTTAGGAGGAAACTATCATCTAGTAGCACAGCAAAGTTGTCGAGAATAAAGGAGAAGCCCTTTCTGGGGTCATTTTTACAGACCACCTCATCCAGTTGTTCCAACCTGGGCTGTCTGCCTGCGTAGTCTACCACACCTACACCACCAACCTACCATAGAGATATATTAATATACGGACGTTCATATTTTAGTATTATTATTTGTAAAAACATTCCTCATTAAATTGCATCAACCTGAGAAGATGCTAATATTATTTACTCTCTTACCTTCAGGCCTTTGTTGCACAGTGCATCCAGAGGCATTTTGTCCCTTCTGGTATCTGAACGTCCGTCAGTCAGAACAATTACTACGCTTCTGCTCTTATCCATTTGGTTGAGCATTTGGTCCAGTGAATACTGGAGGGCCTCTCCTGTGTAGGTGGCCTCAGCCAGCCAAGGCATGTCTTTTACAGCCCTGAGGAGAGAAAGACAGACATTCACATATGAGCAAAAATCCTAGTCACGGGGAAACTGTGTTTTGTAAAGTGTGTTTCTGTGCTCATCGTACTGCTTGAGCGCTGTTAGGTCCCGGATTTTAGTATCATCAATCCTTATCACCTCTTGTGCTTTGGCTCCGCTGTACTGCACCACACCAACTCGAGAATCGTTCTTATTAAACTATACACAGAACGGACAGCAGCATTATTGAAGGTGAGTCACCTGTTTAAATAGTAGCACCAGCCCTTATTCATCAAAGCTGTATACAGTCTAACTGACTTAAACCAACAGTTTTATCTTTAGCTTCAGTTTCATCAGCATCTGTACAATCAAACTCATGTCTGGTCAGAATGTTTATAAACTTTAACAAATTAGTAATAGGAAACATAATTGACTGGGCATTCTGAGTGCAACTGTCTGAGTGTTGTTGTTTGGAAATCACAACTGTCTTTGCTCTTTCTGAGTGGTAGGGTGGTGCTCCCCCTCCTCCCTCACTCGTTGTGCTGACTTTGGCTGCTCGAGCCTGTGTTTGTTTGTATAAAGCTTTGATGAAAAACAGTCAGTGCTTCAGTGAGGGCTACATGGCCCACACATTTAGTGAGAGTCAGTCAGAAACCGAGACTTACTCTGACTTGTTGATCCTTTATGAGCCTATCAATGACATTTATGATGAAGTCTTTAGCAATGGCGAAGTTGGTGGCACCGATACTCTCTGAGCTGTCCACGATAAAGGCAATGTCCAGTGGTCCACACTTACACTCTAAACAAACACGAACAAGTGAAACCACAATTCCCTAAACTACTATTTCAGTCTGTGGTCTCCAACAGATGGGAAAGATAGACAACAAATACTAATCCAAACCAAATACACTGTGAAGGCATTTCCTCCCGAACATTTCAAAGTAAAAGAAAAAGGCCATACTTACCACAACAAGCTGAAAGAAATAGGAGAAAACCCACAGGTATTTTAATTTCCATTGCATTGTGTGAAAGGAAATGATTTAAAAAATGGAACACGCATGAGATATTGACTCATATAACATGCATATGTTATCAAATAAGTACAGTGAAAGATTACTGAAATTGAGATTCTTGAAATAAAATCATTTTGGCAGTTTCACTAAGAACAATGTCAGTATGTCTTTTCCCTTTAAAACTACTTAAAACAAAATATTACTCAAATGATCTCATTTGAGTAATATGAGTCTGGCAGGTTTGATCACTTTTAAAGCATCTCTTTTTCAAAACTCTTTCTGAACTGGTGACCATGTTCGAAACTGGTGACTTAGCTTGACATGTATTAAGGTTAGGATACCATTTATGAAGGCAGTTTAGGTATATTGTAGGTATAAGTCCAAAAGTAAAGGGTAAATACAACACAGATGTTGACAGTGGAGAAGCTGAAGTACTCACAGCACATCTTCATGATGATATCTAGAATCTCACACTCCTAGAACAAATCAAAAAATAAAAAGGTAAAGCGGGTTGCTTTAAAACTGCAAAGAGACATTGGATTTTCTGTAACTGCAGTCATCAAGTACTCATTTTGTTGCATAAAATGGAGGCACAAAAATCCATCTTGTTTTAATTATGATAAATTCTGTACAACTGTTCCCAAAGACTTGGAAATACTGCATGTAATCTGTGTCTCCCCTAACACATATTTCTCACAGACTGAAGGATAACCACAGTTGTTGTGCTACTAAATCAAATCATTTCTGGCTTTCGTTTAAATTCCACGTCCTTGGCCCTGTGATATCTCTGCATGGTACATATAGTTTCTATGGAGCATTTCTTTGGCTCTAGATAAAATGTTTTACCTTAAAATTTGAACCCATTAATTAAAAAGACTTTTGTGCATTTCAAAAGAAAATGTGAACAGACAGATGTTACAAAACTACAAGCTGTGATTAAAATGGATCCGAAAATGTACAGCACGGCAAAAGAACACAGCTTGTCAAATGTCAAAAAAAAAGTCTGCACTAAAAATGCTCATGAGCATCTTACATCAGCTCCCGGAGGCCCAGGCGGTCCTGGTGGTCCCTGGACATTAAAACGAAAGCAGAGAAAAAGAGCAATGAGATTAGTGTGAGAATTATTTATTACACGCCAAAAAAAGGGAATACCAAATTCTAACACAAAACGCTCCCTACATAACATTGACCTGGCCATAAAACAAATTAGCGCTAAGGTCAACCTCTGTTTCCTTAAACAGTACATAGAAGATTCTCTGCCAGAAACAAACAAAAAAAAGAACACAGCCACAGAGAGATCCAGCTCCAAATAAGAGCATTTTTGAGGCAGAGGAGTCTCCTCCTTTCTGGATGGTGTCCAGAAACAGAGAAGAGCACGGTGGAGTTGCTGGCTGAGAGTGGTTGGATTCTTTTCCCACAGGCTCGTAACTCACAGACAGACATCATCAGTAGTGGAGAAATATGAGTAAAATATAATAAAGCACTGGACACAGCAAGAGAGACTAAATTTGATCTAGCTTGGAAGGGGATATGAGTACATTTTATCAGTTGTTTTTCAAGTTGGGTTTAGCAAAACAAAACAAAAGATTGGACTTCACAGGCCCTGCCTTTCTGCAAACCGAACAACACACAGGAAAAATGGCTTATGACAAGGGTTGTAAAAACTAGATGAGGTAAAAATAATTGGGGAAAATTGACTCACAGGTCTTCCTTCAGGTCCTCTGTGGCCTTTTGCACCTTTAGGTCCAGGCTCTCCTGGTTGATTATTCTGTGGAATACAAGATAAACTCAATTAATCTCAAGTTTGCAAGCAAGGCAGTGCCTGCATTTGTTTGATAGTGAAAACTAAATCATGGCACAGTGTAATATCAGAGAGCATATGATACCTTCCAATGTCATGTTTTGGTTAAGAGAATATAAAAGTGTATTAACATGAGTAACATCATGACTTAGTTGAGGCTGAACTCAAGGGGTGGCAGTTTTTAGACAGTTCTTAGTTTTTAGGCAGTTTTGCAAAGCAAAGCAAAGCGGCCCAAAACACATCTTTAGATGTTTTTGCATCATCTGCATCTGTTTTCCCCAATCCCAAATAATACATCTACACTGTAGTCTTTGATTTATGCCGGGTTGAAAGTACAATACCAAACAACTGCTCCTTTCACACCTCCCATGTTGCTTCCATTATTTAAAACTCCACAGGTTAAAGCTCAGAAGTGTCTCAGTCACATAGTTTAGAGTCTAATAGTAGAGACAGAAACAGCTTAGATCTTTTTGGCAACATAGTTTCGCCCCACTGCAATTAACTCAAAAGATATCAGGCCATGTGAGCCCCCTGGCCTGGGAGAGGCTGCATAGCCTCATGAGATGTTTATAAACACACAAAAACATTTCCAAATAGTGTTTGTGAACAGAAAAGCAAAACAACCTTAAAGAGGAGTTCCAGACTTAGGAAGGAGGAAAGCACTGCCATGATCCATGTGGCACATACCAGTATAATAACGGGACAGTACAATGGAAAGCCATGTCATTTCCACTTACGGGAAGCCTATAAAGCAATTGATATGCAATAACAGAAGATGAGAAGCAATGGATAATCATGAAAGGGCTAAAACCCTCATGTCCTCAACTCTGTCAGTTGGCACAGATACTTGGAGGCAGTCTTGCATAACAGATAAAACTAAGAGCTTATAATGAGCCAATAAGAAACAGAAGTAAGCAATGTAGAGAAGGGCTGAGGCTGATATATTAAATACTGTGATACTTCTAAACAAAAAGGGAGAATGGTACTCAATGGAATATGCAAAATACCATATAATGCTTATTTTCGTTCACTCTGCAGTTGTGATATGCAAATATATTTTTAAAAATATGAAGATTTCCAGACATTATTAAAGACTGGCCTGCATTATTTTGACTAAAATAGTACACCTGATGCTCACAGGATTCAATAAAAAGCTTTGTTATTTGCATACTTATGTCTATATTAAGCATACTTTTAATATATAATATATAACTCTCTATGGCTATATAAAACTAATATACAGTATATAGCCGTAACTCAATGCAAAACAGCTCTATGGTACCATTAGTAGACCAGAAGAGAAACTGGGAGATTAATATTCAGTTGGGAAGATTGTCCAGGGCAGAAATGGTTATCTTACTAAAAACTAAAAAACAAAAGCGTATAATAAACTAGAAAACGGAAAATTCCTGAAGAAATTTTAAATGGGCCTGCCGCCAACAAACACCCTTCGGATGCCA
>JBBPCW010000037.1:14568769-14581669 GCA_037974425.1 Phenacogrammus interruptus
TCGCCGATACCGATGCCAGAGTTTTTGGTGGTATCGGCAGCATTTCCGATACTAGTATCGGTATCGGAACAACACTAGTCTTTATATTCACTGAATTATGGATTCCTTTAGACCTCTAAAGGTGTGCTGTGGTACCAAAACAGTAGCAGTTAATGCTTTAAGTTCTGCAAGGGGTGTGGGAGGCTCTCCACGGATCAGACCAGTCTCATAGATCAGGCGTTTCAAGCTCTGGTCCTGGAGCGCCGGTGTCCAGCACAGTTTGATGGTTCTCCTCCTCAAACACATTCACTAAACCTGACAATTAACTTGTGAGGTGAACCAGGAGTTTCTGAGCAGGGAAATCACCAAAACGTGCTGGACCACGGCCCTCCAGGACTGGAGCTCCACACCCGTGCCATAGATGCTCAGCTGGACTGAGACACTCTATATCATGTTCCTAGCACATTATCCTGATGAAAGAGGCTGATACCATTAAACAAAACAGTTGCAATGGAGGGGTGTACGTGTACAACGTTTAGGTACATGATACATGCGAATGTAACATCCACATGGATTCCAAGAACCAAGGTTTCTCAGCATAACAGTGCAGAGAATGATAGCGCCTCAGCTGGCTTGCGCTCTTCTCATTGTGCATTTTTGTCTCTTTCATATAAACCAGGTCACTTTCTTCCATTGCTCCATGGTCCACTTCTGACGCTCAAATGCCCACTGTAGCTATGCAGGGCAATATGAAGCAAGCCGCAATGCCACCTTTCTATCATAACCAGAACCTTTACAGCAATCTGTGCTCCAGTCGCATTAACAATGCGTTGCTCCTGATGCTCAGACCCAGTCGTCCAGTCATTACAATCTGGCCTTTGTCAAAGGCACTTTTTCTGCTTCCAACACATAAACTTCAAGAACAGACTGTTCACTTGCTCTCTAATGCATCCCAAACCGGGATAGATGCTACAGTAATGGAGTAATCAGTGTTACTCACTTCACGCGAAGTGTGAAGCCATAATCTTATGGCTCATCGGTGTACACAAACCATATTTCACCAGAATCACAATTTTATTCTTTTATTTGTTTTTAATTTCTAATATGACTGAACCACCAGCATGCCATAGTCACAAAAACAGGAGACATGAGTTTCAGTTTTTATAGTTACAATTTTAGATTCATTAGAATTGATAGAGATCAATATTATTCCTACACTGAATTCAGCGCAATTTTCCTCAAAGACACTGATTTAGTCCATTTTATCTGAAGATAGTGTATGTCATCAGCTGAGCAAGCAGTAAAACACTCAGTTCTTCCATTCAAGCTGTTGCTTAGTGACTTTGGCAGTCGTGTCGACAGCTATAGAGACTAGAGCCATTTCTACCGCAGACTTGTCTTTATTATTTTTCATTCGATGATGACCTACTTAAGCCTTTCCTTTTTACTGGATCACTCCTGTATGAGAGGCTACAAGGCCCTACTCACCTTTTTGATGGTATAGAGAGAGGTAGCTATCGATATGACCGACATTAACACTATAGCCATGGCGTAATAGTAGTACTCATCAGCACTCCATAGAATAACGCTGAAGAGCTGGAAGATGTAAAAGGGGTTCAGGACCTGAAAAGAAAAAAAAGAAAAACAAAACCAGTGAGATAAAAAGAAAGTGGAACAATAACAGATGTGGCAACTTTGAGCAATAAACATGGAGTAACAAAATATTTAATATTTAACTTTAACATACACACCGTTTCATCATTATGCTTAGCTTGGAAGTTGTATAATCAAAATACCCAGATAAAATCTAACTACGGTTTTACAATTCCACTTATGTGGTTTAGACTTTAATAAGACGTTGAAAAGAGACAATACATGGGTGTAAGTCCATGCTTGTTTAGATTACACATTAAACCCAACTGCTGTAACAGAATCTGTGTGTCTTACCTCCTTGATTAGCAGCTTGAAAAGGGAAGGCACTTTCACAGCAATTTCATTCACGCCAAAAAATAATCTCCTGCAAGCACAAAAACCAAAACCATTATATACAAACAAGGACACACAGTGGACTAACACCCGAATTCTAATAGTAGTCCAGAAAAAAATGCGTTCAAGAGGGGTGAAGAGAAAAATGAGAGCATATATGAACAATAGACTTTTTTTAGGCAAAATACATTTAGCTTTTAACAATTTTCCCTTTAGTTCTTTTGCATACCAATGTGTTAAAAAATAAATATAGTAATTGTGAACGTGAAAGAGTGGGAAAAATAGTGTGCATGTGGATAAGAGACTCTGGTCACACTTGGTATTAAAATCCACCTCAATATCTGATCATATGTGGACAGTGAGACATTAACACCATAAATGCTATGCGATCATGTGTCCTAGACTCCCTCAGTTGGAAGGATCAACAAAGTGCTGGAAGCTTAGCACCGCCCTCTAATGATGCATGCTAGGTGTGACTGTAACTAACTCCCAAAGGCTAAACCTGAAACATTCTCTTGGTCAGAGAGAATGATTAGCAGTAGTTATATCAGCTCTCTGACTGCTTCAAACAATTCTGATTCCTAAGCACTGAAAAGTTCTGCCAAAAAGATTTGGAATTTCAGAAGAACTAAAAATACTTGTTGAGTAAAGTTGTGAGTTTTTGAGCCATGCTTTCACACATGCACCTACATGCTTAACATGCTCCCCAGACGCAGACACACACTCACGTTGGTTTAATCCAGTCAGATTTCAGGCTAGTCTGGGTTATATAGGTCGGATTAAAGGAGGTCACAAGAGGAAAAGCACACTAGATCCTTATTGGCTGGCATATTCTCATGAAGGACTGCTTACACAGGTTTTCTGCTTCATTGTACTTGATTCTGCTAATAAGCTAATAACCAAACCCTTCCTGTACTGAAGTAAACCGGCTAGAGCTGGGAAACACACCTAAAATGACCAAGGAAAGTGTAGGATCAAGACAGGTAACACTAAACAGTAGCAGTGTTTGGTACAGAGTGAGAATTGGTGCTGCTTTCTGAGCCTGAACAGAATATACTTGGGGAAGGCATGCTGCAGGAGTAGGGGGACACCATAATACTGAACAGTGGGATGTGCATCTCAAACCTGTATTCCTGCTGGTCTCGGCTTAGACCGTCACTGTGCTCCAAGTGAATGCCAGAAGATCGCACCCCCAGGTCCTCTAGACCCCTGTCCTCAGCAGAACACAGCAGAATAAACACAGGCCAAAAACTGCAGCCTCCTCACATCCTGCACTACATTTCAAAAATCACTCAGTATATAAATGCAGAATTGAAAAGCAAGTTGCTTACGTTAACACTTCAAAGTTCTGGATTGCATCATTCCAGTAATACTTTGTGCTATGGAGTGTAAAATACCGGATCTGAGAAGGAGAATGAGAAAAAAAAAGAAGAAAAAAAAAAAGACATACAAATAAAACTCAGCAATTACTCAGCAAAGTACTAGAGTTGAAGAGATTTTATGATTTTATGGCCCTTGCAGTTTTTAGAAAAACAATGGTAGACATTTTGGGTGGGTGCTACCTGCACAGACTAGTACTGTGCATATTTCTAATGCCTCAGGCTGTCTGTGTAAAGGGTGTGATGCACAGACACTAGTACTTCCTGTATTTCCTATGGAACACACTTGGGGATATGGGTCAGTCTTTGTGTTAAAAAATAATAATAATAGTAATTGTACATGTGAAAGAGTGGGAAAAGTGGTGTGCATGTACTTGTTCAGGCTGGTACTCAGCATATTTCCTGATGAACCCCTCAGCTGGGATGTCAGAGGGGTGAGGTGTGTGGCCATTGGCCATGGGAGTGGTGGTCTGAGAGTCCAGGCTGGTGTAAGGGTTCCTCCCTGGGGCAAGCATCACCCGCACCTTGGCCCGGAACCAACGCTTGAATTCATCCTGTTGTTTGTACACGAACATACAGACACAGAAATACAATACTTACTGTAGTTTATACTAGACATGGCACGATACCACTTTATGTCCGATACCGATATTGTAAATTTAGATATCGGCCAATACGATACAAATCCGATCCGATAAATAATGCTTTCAAAAAATGTCCGGATAAATTTTGTATACTGTCACACAAATACAAAAATCATAACTGTGATATAATAAGGGAGAAACATTGCACAGAGAACATAATTCAAATAAAATATGAAAGGCAAACGTCAGCCCATCTGTGTTTTGTAATTGACTATGAGACATTGCTAATGTTACTATCAACTGCAGGAAGACCACAAAACTTTCACACAAAAAATACTAATAGCTTGTTGAAGGAAATACTTTGTAAAATTAGAGATGACTCCTCCCTTCTATGAAATATCCCTAGTGAATAAGAAATGACGTGACAGTAGGTCTGTGTACCTGGCAGATAAGTGAAACACTTTTATGTAAAGTTGGAAAATGCTCAATGCAGTTGGCGTGGGAGTGCAAAAACAATGTGCAAATGTTTGGAACTGAAGCACAGAATCAACATGCATGTGTTTTACACAAGGTCACAATTCCTGGAAATGTGGATACCCAACCCTAATTAAGCTATACAGTAATCCCTCAGTTTTACACAGATCAGCAGTCGCAGATTCAGTCTCATGCTGATTTTTTCTGAGAACCAAACTAATAATTTTTCGCAGAAAAGGCAGATATCATTGCGATTTTACGTTCGGGCTTCGTTGCCACGCCCCCTCCTACGCTCATGCTGGGTTGCTAAGCACCACCCCTAACATAAATCCTGCAGAGGACGAGGGGGCACAGCAGGACTGGCTACAATAATGCATTTATAGTATTTAAAGCATTTATCAGACGATTTTATCCAAAGTGACTTCCATTCCCTAACTACAGGGGGCAGTCTGCCTGGAGAAACTTTGGGTTAAGGGTCTTGCTCAGAAACCCAGTTGCAGAAGGTAGGATTCGAACCCATGACCTATTGGTTCAGAGGCAAGTAGAGTTCCGATTGGGGGCGCAGTTCTCTGTCTTGCCAACATCTGTTCAAAGCTGTAGAAGCTGAGAATGAAAGACGTTTTGCTTGGAGAACAGTATGTTCAGTATTGCGTTTTCGCTCACACTCACCATGGTATTTACGTTCTAGCGCTGTTCATGTTCAGTGTAAACTGTACAACAGCCTTTATCTCTATGATAGTGCGTTTATCTCCCTGATATCTTCAAGGTTAAAATGACAGTGAAGTGTTTTGGGAGCATGTTTGGGGGCATATTTAGGGTTTACACTACAAAAATGGGCATTTTAGGTGGTTTTTCAGTATAAACGGGTGCTCTTGGAACGTAACCCCCCGGGGGTTACTGTACTAATGATGCGCAGCACTGTGCAAATTACAGTACATTATACAACAAAGTCTTAATGTTTTTTGCATGTTCCAATGCATAACACCCTCAAAGCTACCAAACAGTCCGGAAGATTTTGTGATAACACAGATCACTGTTACACTACAAATTCAGTGACTACTCTGGGGCTGAGAAAGAAGCTTTTTACAATAATGATTATTTTGTTGATCAGTACATACGGTACTCCGAAGCAGCACCACTTGTGCGTCTCGAACCGTGGCGCGGGTGCAGGTGGCCTTCACACACAACTCAGGCATCCAGTAGAGCAGCAGCAGCAGGAAGCCTCCTGTGCACAGCACTCCCATTGCCACCAGAGCTATCTTCCAGCGGCAAAGCCGGTACCCACTCAGCTCCTGTGGCATGGACAAAGAAAAATAACCTCTCATTAATTGCTTAATCTTGTTTGGCAGAAAGGGTGGTATTTAATTGCAGCACTGTTGTCATCATAAGTGATTTTAGCAACCAGTCTCTTCATGAGAATCAATAAGGGAGAAAAAAAAAAACATATTCCAAAGGCCAATTTTAATAATTGGTTCCTATCACCAGATCACCTGGAGATGCTCTTCTGCTACTGAATGGGAAGCATGATTTTGTGGCCTCAAGCAGTGTATGAAGTGTGTATGGCTTTTGATGTGCATGGAATAAAGTGTGTGTCGTGTCTAAAATGCAAAGTCTGTCTGTGTGTGTGTGTGTGTGTGTGTGTGTGTGTGTGTGTGTGTGTGTGTGTGTGTGTTCATGTGTGAAAAAGGGGGGGTCTTCAGCTGGATTTGAACTCAACTTTCTAGTTTAGGAACAAGCATTTTAATCACTGAACCACCAACTACCTTTCATTCATATTGCTGGGATACAAGCATCCGGTCACTTGCTCTACTACTACTACTACAATCATTATAAAAAAATTCCTATTATTAATAAATATATAAATAATTCTCACTTAATTATAGCAATAGAAGAAGGTGATAACATACACTGGTGTAGACATACAAAGGTTGCAGCACAATTTATACACCGGAGGTTTGGAAACATTCACAACCCACCACTGCCATAGGAACTGTGTCATGTTGTGAATCTCAGGCAACACGGTCACAAAGTTACATTAATTTGTTAATATTAATGTAGACAGGGTGCCAGGCCACAAGATCATTAAATCAGCAGAAAAAACGAAACACACTGATATACGAGTTATGGGACGAAGGTCAGACAAATTCACCATGAAAACATCAAATTAAACAAATTAGTTAATGTAAATTAGGCAGTATTTACTGTAATGAGTACTGCAGTAAGGTCTAGGTACAGACTTACCATCTCATCTTCCAGCCCCTTATTAACTATCTTCAGCTCCTCCTTCTCCATCCTGCCTTCCTGTTCCACCTCTTCTCTGCTGGACACTGCTGCTTACCTGTAACCACATAAAGATATTAAACACTGGGAATGTGTGGGGGGATGAGGGAGTTTGAGAACTGTGGAACGCCTCACAACAGCTGTCATATCATTGTGCTACACAGACAGGCTCCTGACCTCAGATTGTGCGCGCGCACACACACGGACACACACTTCCCTTTAGTCCCTATCCTGACCTCTACAGCTGTGTTGCATGCTGAGAACAATTTTGGACCATTTTAAAAAGGTACAAATACAGTTCACACGTTCGTTCCCACAGACACTTACGAATTACACTCTTATGTCAACACATGGCCATCAACAGGCCATACACACACATCCAGACAATCAAAATTTAACACTGTCATTTGAGTTACACTCAGTGAAACGGAGAAGATGACAATCTTGATAAGGACTGAGAATAAGACCTTTGTGGGCTCAACCTCTCGTTTTATAAGATAACTATACAGAAGTAAGACCAAGAGGAAGATCAAGCTCAACATTTCTCCTTTTAAACAAAATAGATTTCACTGTAAAATAATGTCTTTCTGCAATCCTGCTGTTGCTTATGGAAGCACAGCATGCTGTAGTAACACCACATTTAAACAAAAATAATTCACTCTGCCGTAAATACAATACTGCCAGTCTCTCAAATAGCCAGTATAGTACAGCAGGTGTTCATTCCAAACCACAACATCTACCCATAATGACCAAGTGCAGCAAATGGTGGTTGCTGCCTCCTTGTCACTGGAGAAGCTGAATGCCAGAGCTACAGGGCAGGGCAGCTGAATCACACCAAGGGAGCATATACACTTCATGTGGAAAAAAAAAGTGACCACAGTGTTCAGCGGTCATGAAAACGCCCAAAATGATTAGGGGTATTTTTGGGATCAGGCCCAGCCTTTATTGGTCATACGTGTTGTTTTGGATCATGATGGCTCAGGTATACAAGCTGGCTAAAAAAAAAAGAAGAACTTGACCATAACAGAGCAGACATGTGCATTCACACTAGGGCTGCACGATATTAGGATAACATGCTATAATGTTGAGTGTTGTGATGGCGATGTGATAAGTGAGTAAAAACTTAGCCTTTATAGTGTTAATGTTTTTCTGCTTTGGATTTGCTGGTAACATGGACTTCAGACCTTGACTAGTCTATCCAGAAAAAAAATGAAATGCAATATTTCCATTCCAGCATGATTTTTTTTTTATAAAGAAATGACTTAAACAGAGCATTTAATGCCTCCCATAAAACATTTGAACCATTGAACATTGTTGAAAAAAAATCTGAAAATATTTTTAAAATAATTTTAAATCTTAAATAAACGTAAACACAATTTAAATTATAGTAAGTACTTAGCCAGAAAAATAGCAAAAGGAACAATCTATAACAGCAGCACAGAAGATGAAGAAAAGTGCCCAGCGATTTCTTGCCCTCTTCTCTGTGGCTCTGGGTGAAGAGCTTTGGAAAAGCACCTTTTATTGCAGTTCAGTCAGTTTTTCGCATATATTGTATATTGTGCATGTTGATATCAAGATGACTGTACATTTACGATATATTGTGCAGCCCTAATACACACATACATAGATATAAGGCACAACAGACAACCAGTGTTTTACACCAACTAGTTTAGACAGGCATCTCAGGTTCATCAAAATACCATTCAACCTGTTGTGCAAGTGAAGTGTTAACTGAACAAAGTCAAAGCCGGTCAAAGCTCAATCCAGTTACAGTTAGGGCATTTGGCAGACGCTCTTATCCAGAGCAGCGTACATCACTGCTTAAGTTGTTCACATCTGGTCTTTCTTAATATGGCATTCTAAACTATATTTTAAAAAAATAATGTATATTACTACAATGTTAATCTTGTTGGTTGTAATAAAATCAGAGCAGTTGCTGCTCCCCGTCTGTGGCGCCAACTCTTCCCTAATACATAAGTAAAAACACCAATTGCGATGTTAAAACGAACAAATGCTGTTTGTATGGGCAAGTTTTAAACCTGATGTAAAACTGTCATTAGAAAGGAAAAGAGAAAGAAGAGCTATGAAGGGAGCTATTCAAGATCAAACCTGTCTCCATAGTATATCGGCCTCTTGCCATACACTTGCCCTGAGCATGTTACTTACTACTAGATCATTTAAAGTGCTTCCATACACTTACAGCAATGGTTTTAGCTTCTAAAACGTGGGGTAGTTTTTGCATGTTGTGGCAAGGTGTTGTGTCTGGAATGACATGCATTCAATGAAACCAGCAGCAAATAACTTATTTTGAACACTGAACAACACCACCCCTGGTATTTATTTTGGGCTACAATGTTTCTCACTAAAAAAAAAAGAAGCTAAAGCTAACATAATTCATTGAGAATTATTAGCTTCCTGTCAGCATTTCACTGTCTGCCATAAATTATCAACTTTATTACTTAGTTCACCTGTGAAAGGTCTTCTTAACTGAGATTGGACTGAAATGTAATTAACCATTGTTTCTGCCCGTCACTGCTGAAATGCATGGCATTAAAATTGGCAGAACAAAGACTGTGTTTGGCAGACGTCTGGTTAAATCCCACAATGGGACGTGTGGAAGCTCTTTGTAAGTCGCCCCTTTGTGTGTACACTGTTCTCTAGAGAATGTCAGTGACTAGTCACTTGCAAAAACAAGCGAAGACTGTGAGCAAGTCAAGAAGACGGAGAGAACGAAATGAAAAAGAAAAGTGTGCTGGAAAAAAAAAAAGCTGGTTGAGGGTCCTGGAAGGGCATAGTGCCCGGCTGCCTCAACAATAGGGCAGCAGGGAGGCAGCATGGCGGCAGCACGGCCCTGCTCCTTGCACTCTGCTTCTGGCCCTGATCTTATCTACACTTTGCACCCGTACAACACACCACGGAAAGGGGAAATTTAGCTTAGGACCATGCCCTTCCTAGTATTTTAAACCAGCCGGCCAGGCACTGCACAGCCACGTTCCAGTGTCATGAACAATTTATATGAAAATTGAGAGGAGCTGACCTGCATGCTCTGGCCATTTTTCCACTCCTTTCTTGTGTAGTACTTGATGAATGCAAGGAAATCAAGCAATTGTACATTTGTGAGGTTGCTTGATAGCTCTTCCACAAAGAATGCACTGACTATCTAAAAGCCTCCATGTAATTCGTGGGGAGGCATAGACATTTTCAAATGCATTTGGGTAGTAAGACTTATATCAGGGAAAAGGCTTTTTAATTTAAATACTTATGCCTGTGTAAAAGCTGTGCAAAGATACATCAAGGGATGCCAGGGAATCTTCCCTGGTGTTGCTATAGCAGGTCAGTACTGCAGTCATTCCCGGCAGCTTCGAAGGCTTTATCGGATTTAGATCAGATGACTGACCTGTTCAAGAACGGCCCGTTTCTTGGCCGTGAGAAACTCCTTGTTTGCCAGGGCGGGGCATTTTAGGATTCTGTTCTGCTGGATAAAGTTTTAAAGCATATTGTAGAATACAGGCAGGCAGGATTTTCCTAGAGATGTCAGGATTAATTCAGTCACTACAATCAGCAGCCATACCAGCCAATGAAGATAAATGAACCGGTTCCTGTGGCACCAATACAGGCCCAAATCATAACAATCCCGTCTTGTTTCATTAATGAAGTGGTCTGTTTTGGATCACCTGCAGTTTCTTTTTTCCATCCCGCCTCTCTGGCAGAAACTTTTCTATCAGCTTGCCTTACAAGTGTGTTCCAGGAATGATCAGAATCCTTTAAATACATCTCAGCAGGCTGCAAATTGACTGCTCTGTTCTTGAGAGTCAGTGGTTTGCTTCTTGTGGTGTTCTCTCTGAGGTTCTGCAACTGCCCTTTTCTTCAACTGACTGCAAATCTTAGGATCACAGCTCAAGGTGTTTTTCAAAACAAATTCTTACCTCATTCACTACTATGCAAGAGATCATCTTGTTATCCTTAAATCATGAAACAGTTGATTTTCTGTTTCTGTCTCATGACAGCTTGCTCTGCTCCCACTGACGGAATGTTCTCTGATACTTGCATTGTACTACATGCTGAATGGATGCCAAACAGTAAAGCAAAGTCTACAATTAGGCTAAAACTTGTGACTTTGAACAAATCAGATCACACCTGCCTAATAAGGAAACGGCTTTAAACTCTCTCAAATACTAGAACGCAATGATCTTTCCTTGACTGGAACATTCACTATGCCACACCAACAAAACACTGCTGAAAGTCTACAGACATCTGAATATTTAAAAAACAAAATTTCAATTTTCTGATAACCCTTCAGTAATTGTAGTTCTCTTCTTCTTAGTGACATCCCTGATCTCAACACAACAATAAGAAGTCAGTATCAAGGCCTGCTTAGAGAGAGGCAAAGGGTTTCAAACTGCACATTCTAAAAAACAACCTGACTTTAGCATAAACAAGGTTCAAACATGATTTTGAATGGGTGTCCGGTAGCGTTCTGCGTCGTCTCGTTGCGTTTACCTTATAAACACCACTTGCAACTGCACAATGCAATTGCGAATTCTTCTCGTGCTTCCTGAGAGCAGGAGACACCTGTAACATAATGACTAATATTTCCCATCCGTTCCTAAAACGCTCAAACACATATGTCTCTTATATGAATCAAGGACAGTTTGAAAGTGTAAAAATATCCTAAATCAATGCAAACTAGAGGAATTAAGGGGAACCTGTTTGTTAAACAGTGTTCAAATTTAATATGTTCCAATCCACACAATAGCCATCCACAGATGGGGCCTGAGATGGGGAAAAAAAGTCTGAAAACCACTGACCTAAATTATAGTAAAAGTAAGACTGCACCATCTGAGAAGTCTTTTCAGATAATCTTCACACAAACTGAGACCTGACGGCCTTGGCCAGACGCTAGAATTTATATTTTATTTTTATTTTAAATGAAGCTTATTAACACAAAGGATTTATTTCTTGAACAGGGCATACTTTCTCCAGCACCATCACTATGACCCACTTGAAAATAAGAGCCATGGTTGAGTTAAAAGTAGCATTACCTTAGAACCTTGGGCACCAGGGCCCGAGGCAGCCCCTTCCTCTGGAAGAGCTCACGCACACAATGCAGACCTGGACCCCTGCAAGGCATCAAAAGAGAAAGCTTTAATTAGAAACAGCAAATCAAGGTCTCAGACATTTGTAACCTTCACTTAAACAGGCTGCATGACAAGCCTCCTGTAATGAGACAGACCTCTGAATAAGCTTTCATATTTACAATGTCTTAATTACCAGTTAATCATGAATGAAAGCGGCAATGACGGGTGAATAACGACAAACACAACACATTCTTGGAAAGATGCCTTGGTTTCCATGAGCAGCACAACTGGATAAATCTACTCAGGGGAACCATGACAGTGAACAGAATTGTATAAGTTAAGCAGCAGAATACAGTAACATAACTGGAGACTTTTCAAGAAACCTAGCATTAAGTTACCACACAGTAATGTAATGTTATTTACAGTAATGTAAATAATTATATTTCACTTTACCTGGTAAAACCATCTTGTGTTTTTCTGGTAAAAAGTGCAGAGAAATTTAATTTTGCTTTAATTTGTTCACTAATAAAAAACAGTAAATCGACCCAAACACATGGATAAAACCATGTTTATTAAATATTTATTAATACTTATGTAGGTATGAATATACAGAAGCCCTGTACCTTCAGCTGTATAGCCAGTTCTAGGCTGAGGTAACGTCCAGTCTAAACAGTTGGCCTCTTGAATTTAGTCTTGCATGAACACTAGGCCTGCACAATCGTCTGCTACTTGTTATTGAAAAATTTGTCTCTGCAATATTGCTGTATGTACGAGTCTCCTACTAATCGTTTTGTTGTGTTCTGATTAATCGAGGTCTTCGTGTAAATCCAACAAAACTGATTATTTAAATCTTTACCCATTAAAGGTATTGACTAAAGTGGAGCTGGTGCTGTAGATTCCTCAATTAAAATATAAATAAAAGACAGAATAATCAATCAAAAAGTACATTCTCAATTTGCAATTAAAATAAAAATGCAATCTGCAGGTCACTATACAGCATTTTTCAGTAATTATATATGAAACTACAAAAACGGGCATCTATTAGCTTTTGAGTATGTATATGTCTCTCACACACACACACACACACACACACACACACACACACACACACACACACACAAACACACACACACACACACA
>JBBPCW010000037.1:14616998-14634281 GCA_037974425.1 Phenacogrammus interruptus
ATTCCTGAAGTGTTTCCAGTTAAGTGTAGCATATGCAGCAGACGTTTAGCCAACGTTCTGTGGGCGTGACGTCTGAGGCTGAGACTACTATTGGTGTGACGGTCAGGCGTCCTAATACATTTTTCCATGTAGTGTATGAGCTCAATTGTAGTTAGCTGACATAACATAGCTGGTAGTCCGTGTTCTCCTCCAAGCGGTTGAGCTGTTCAGTGGTGTTGCATGACTGTGTTAGCCATAGGCGGCCAGTATGATCTGCACTGATTAAGTCTGTACACAAAGCAAATGCCTTCTATTCTTGGCCTCCACTCTTTTTTTCTCATTAGCTGGGTCTAACAGAGGAGGATGGGTTCCCCGTTTGAGACTTTGTTCCTCCTGAGGTTTCATCTTCCCGCTTTAGGGAGTTTTTTCCTGCCTCTGTTATCTTCGGCTCACTAGGGGCTCTGCGTTCTGTAAAGCTTTGTGACAATTTTGGTTGCAAAAAGTGTTATATGAAGAAAATGGACTTTTATTTGAGAGGAGTTAAGGCAATTGGAAAAGATACCTTTTGTATATTTTAGAGGAAGCATATACTAGATGTCATCCTCTCAGATTGGTAGCATTGCATGATAAAGGAAACCTAAATAGCAGGTACAGAAACTTTGGTTAGAAAATAAATAGTCTCCAAATCCAAATCAGACCGAATAAATCTTTTTTTTTCCCAAACATTATAAACCCTCTGGTTTCATTTTGTCCCATGGGATGAGCAAACTGAGCTGAAAAGATGAGTGAGACAGTGACTGGCATTGCGTGTATCTGTAACAGT
Organism: Phenacogrammus interruptus; assembly: GCA_037974425.1. NCBI lineage: Eukaryota > Metazoa > Chordata > Actinopteri > Characiformes > Alestidae > Phenacogrammus > Phenacogrammus interruptus. The sequence continues at coordinate 14,617,801 of JBBPCW010000037.1, forward strand.
GGCCCCAAGACATATTCCACTATAGTTGCATAACAGAGCAGACACACAATATGATAGCACGGCGCTTGCAGAAGTTACACGCATTAGACATGGACATGATCTAAATGCACATCATGAATCCATCAGTGCCCAGAGGTTCAGCTGCTGCCCTGTATTTTATCTGCTCTGCGCTTGTATCTGCTTTGCTAGTTCTAGAATAGGAAAAGGAAGCAGACACAAGCGACCGTGTTTGACCTTCCCTGCTTTGTTGTTGTTCTCTCTCATTAGAGCTGGGAGTTACATAAACACTGTAAGATGATAATAGAGCATATTTTCTGGCTGAGGAAACACCGAAGCTCTCTTATTCAGTTTTATTATTGAGGGCATCGGCCAAGTTAATTGCCCCCTCTTTCTGTGCGGTGTGCACAAATATTTGGCACTGATAAAGAGCAATAGCTCCAAAAGCCTTGTTGGATAACTTTTAGACTATTTTCATATAAATTATACCTCCATTAATAACGGATGTGAGTTAAAGATTTAATAATGCACAAATGACATTTGTGATGACTTATTCAGGAGCTACTGAATGCAGGCCTTTGTGGAGAAAGGGGGAGCTATTCTTCCCTTCAGAGTTCAGAACCCTCATTTCCACCTATTATGACATGAAAAGAGCACAGCCTGACAGACCAAACAGTGCATTTGACAAAGTACCACAGAGAGAACAAAGCGATTTAATGTGTGCTGGTGTAGAACATGATCCGAACACTCGAGAGAATAATAAGAGTTTTCTGTAACTGCTTCCAATGGACTTTGACACAATGGAAGAGAAACCATAGGGAAAGCATTATAGCAGTAGATGTGTTTATGAATTAGAATGTACTCAGTAAGGTATTTGTCTCATTCGTGCAAAAAAAATGTTGGTCTGTTGGAGCAGTTTTGTCTTCAGTGAAGAGCAACTTGATAGGAGCTACAATAAAGGAAGGCTGCAGCTGCTTAAGTGCTAGATTTGTGAGTACATATTTAAAAATGCATATCTATAAAGAAAACAAAAACTACTGTTACCGTAGTCAGCTATATAACTGGTAGACTAGCCAGTGAACTGTGTGAACTGTTGTGACTGTGTTGATCAGTGTGTTTGGATGCTTTTATATATTAAATGTTATTATTAGTGATCATTTTCTACTACAGCTCCCACATTAAAGGAAATTAATAGTATTATGAGTATTATGTATACATGTATTGCACACATAACATGGATAACCGGCCCTTGTGTACAAAAAACTTTAAAGAGAAAAGCGTTCTTAGCCTTCTAATGATCCGCTCCCCATGAAATTTTACCTTTTAAACTACACAAAAAAGAAAAACAACAAAAATGGAGACTTTTTGTTTTGATACTGATGATATGCAGGTTTAAGTGATCTTACAGGCTGATTTAGAAATGTTAGCTAACTGAACATTTCTATAATTAACATTGCTACTATACAGTGTTAAAACTGAATATAAGAATATAAGAATAAATAAGAATATTAATATAAGACACACACATTAGTGTGTTACTATGAATTTACAGTGTTGCATAAAAAAAAACATTGCAATATCACAAATATTAGTTAACATCATTAAAAAATCAGGCTTAAACTATGAATATATGAATATTGCTTCAGGACCTGCTGTTAAAGTTCCAAAGGTTTTGAAATCACTCACAATTTTACAGATGTCCTCCAGCTTAGACTGCACACTGTCAGGATTTCAGGAGGTGTATCTCCACCGCTGGGACATCCTATTTTTAAACAGCATGTACATAACTGTCTCAGTCCCTACAGGTGTGGGTTGGAATAATTCATGAGGGTTATAAATACCTCACAGGTGGTGATTTTTACACCAAGTGGCAATGTGCCAGAATGGGCCGACAAATTTAGCTGCAGTCCCCTGCCCACTGTACAGGGCATCCATCCTCATTAGGGGAGTATGGCGCGAGAAATGCCCGGGTGTAGCCCGCCCCCACATCTGGCCTAGTCCTGGCAGCAGTTTATATGCCTATCCAACCTCATTAGTTGTGATTAGATTAGAAAGGGCGGCAGGCTGACTTTGTGCGCTGCAGCAATTTTAGCAGCCCCTCTTCCGCATTGAGCACTGTAGGGCTTTTTCTTTGGAGTAATGCAAATAAATGTGGGGTTAGAGGGTATTTATTTCATTAAAATGATTTACCCTTCACCCTCCTGCTGTGATTAAAAGCCTCACTAAGATGCCTCACAAGCTTTAACGAAAACTGTCAGGTTCTTGATGGATGCCTATTATAATTTGTAATGAGATTCATGAAGGCAGGCTACACATGGCCTAATATCCCTTTATCTTGCTTTCCATGCTGAAAGTAGACACTGATACTGATACCAATATAAGCTCAATATGATATTTGTTCTTTAAAACTTCCAAACTTTAAAATGTAACATTTTCATTTTAATCCATTCACTTGAGGTAGCCATCCTGAAGTAGGGCACCAAGCTCAAGCTGCTTAAATACTTTACACTGAGAAACACAGACCCAACTACAAGACTTAAACAAACAAGGTTTTAATTTATAAATTAAAGACTAGATTGGAATGCATATAGTTTATTCTTATCATCATCTGACACCCAACATGTTCTGCTGATACTGAACAAGTACTGATACTGGGTACCGGATGAATGCCACTAATGCTGGATTTGTGCTCTCATGTCCTGTATTTTATGTGCTGAGGTAGTTTCACTTCAAATTGCATCAAAGGCACAAACACTCAGGTCAGACAAACGTCTGACAAAAAAGCTCCAAAAAACGTACTTTTCATAAAGTATTTTACTTTATGAAAAAAAAGGCAAACGCATTATTTGCTTCTAATGTAAGACCGTGTAAAAATAGACAATTTTTATTTGTTAGTTCATCATGAAAGTTTCACACAATGTAAAGAGCCACTGCTTTTTAAAAATGACGTATTGATGGTAACAGTGTATTTGTGTTAAAGCATGCTTCCGTCTGTTAAGCCATGTATTTATTCAAGTGTATTTATTACTGCACTCTTTTAAATGTATTACATTAAATCCTATAGAAAAGTATGTTTTAAGGTGTGCTTATATTTTTAGCCATATTTCCATAAATTGCAAAAATAAAAAAGAGATGATCGATATTCTTTATATACTTCAAGTATACTATTCATGTATGCCGTTTTCTCAAAAGTATGTCTGACCTAGTCAGTAGTCAGATGTTTCATCCAGGACTATGTTTACTCAACATTTCAAAGGAAATATTCACAATACGGAAAAAGTACTACATGGGATTCAAATGGGTCATTTTCAAATGAACAAAACATGTCACATCAGCATGTATTGCCAAAAGTAAGTAAACTGTGTTGATCACATTTGAATTGTAGTAATTAAATGCATTACTTTGTTAAGTGCCATCCATTAACAGTGAGAAAATCAAACCAGAGACCCAAAATGCACCCCACACACTGACTCACAAACACACACTCACTCACCACACACACTCGAAACCAAAAGCTCAATTTAATGTGCACTTTTCAGACAAAAATCCAAAATGTCAGAGGGAGGCATATGCAGAGGGAGGCATATGCAGAGTTGTCCAACCTAACAACACCAAAGAGAGATGCTCTTTTTGGGCAGCTTGACATAAGACTGAGTGGTGCAACATTGGTGCAACCTCCCTCGTCTCTATCACTGAGTGGCAGGTTGCATAGTCTGTCTCCAAATCTTCATTCCACAGATTCTGAGCCCAAAGCATTCAAAACATTCAAGACATATTACTTTCAAAACCTGAGCTGCAGAACTCATACACACCAGGGGTGCACTGATCATGATTTTTTTATAGCCGCTTCTCGTTTAAATCTCTTTATAAGAAAATTAGCTGATTTTTATGAAACACACTGCTACTCACTCATCACTACATTCTATGAGCCCTTGACATGATAATTACATTATAAATAATAGATTTAAATAATGTTTTTGTTGGAGATTGTTCTAAGAACAATCTATCTTACTGAACTGGCAACTATTTTCATTTAATTTAAGCAGGATTTCAGAAGAGAGCTTCAGAAGAGATATTTGCCAGTGCAGTAAGAACTAGTTGTTAATTAAAATGAATGGATATAATTTTGTCTACATATATATCTGTCTTTTTGGGGGGTGAGGAGAGAGTATTGATCTGTTTTTTGTTTTTTTTTCACAAATTTATTGACCAATTCCACCTGCTAGCTAGGATTCCCCCTCCCAGATGACACCATCAACACTGGTTGAGTGAAGGGTAGCTTCTTTCTTCCAGGTCACTTGAAGCTCCACTGCATCTTTCTAAACTGCCACTAATGCAATATTGCTAGACAACTCAACATACTTGTAGGAGGACACTAAATGCTAACTTTGTTTGAAAATAGACACACACTGACTAGCATTAGGAGAGAGAGGTCAGTAGGCAAGTTATGCTCCTTTGGTCTCCTAGCTATTCCCGATGACTGGATGATTCACATTGTATCATACACACATATTCATAATTTTTTGTAATGTTGAAAACAGTGATTTCTAGGTTTTAAGTGCATATTCTGCACTTTTCACCATTACCGTATGAAAGTAAATGTCTTAAAATGGCATTTATAGGCGTATCAGTGACAACATGAGAGACAGTGGTGTCTATAAGGGGTCAGTAGAAGGACGCTCCTGTGTATCTCACACCTTTTCGCTGGGTGCTGACTAAACCGCCCTGATTGTTTTTCCCCGACTCCTCTGTCGTGTTACAGGAAAGGTTTAAGCACTCCCTGAGGCTTCTCTCCGAAAGACCAACAGCACAACAGCATCTAATTCAATCTGGCTGGGGCGGCCTCATCCATTCACCACCCTGAATTCACTTTCTTTCCCAGTGACGAACGCACTGGGTGACGACCATCGCACAGCCTCAGCTCTAACGTCACGGGATTAACATAAAAATGGCCTGAAATGCAATTTTGAATAAACCAGCTGAATACCACAGGCGCATGTGACAATGTGCACACACAGTCACACGTGCACATCCCTTCATGCACACGCATTTTTCTGCGGCTGACTACAGCTTTCACAGCCGAATGGACACATCTTGCAATCATGCCTGTTCATGCAACGTTCACTGTAAGCACACAGTCATTAATAATTCTCATTAATGATTACAGTGCCTGCTTCTGTAGATTCTCCATCCCGAAACACTCCCTCCCAGTTCATAGCTTACTCAAAGGCACACAGATTCACTGACCTTCACTATCCTAATTACAGCCTTGGGTGGGCATTTTCCCTTATCAACAGCCGTGTTATCAAGAAGTTAAAAAGAGGATGCGGCTGTCCGTAGTAGGATAAATGACTATTTTCCACAATGTCTTCCTTTGATCCCAGCGTGTGATAATTCCCTGTTATCAAATCATAAATGTCAACAGAGAGCTTGAATTTGTGCATCTCACAGCACAAGCAACAGGTCTCCTTCCTTCATCACCTTCCAGTGAATTTCCTTTTTTTGAATCCTGTTTCCTCTACATATTCAGTCTCACTGAAATAAGATCATTCCCTACTTTAAAAAAAAACAAACTGTTGACCCTTAATAACCCTTGATCCCAGTAATTTTCCTTAGTTCAATTATAATACTTTTTATAATGTTTTTAATATTTAATTGATTATACTGATAAAATATGATGATGAGGCCTGCAGAAAGGGGTTAACCTGATAAAGCCACACTGACTATTAAGTCATATAGCATGAAATAAATGTGAATCAAGGCTGTGATGAATGGATCAATACAAATGAATAAAATATTGTTCCATTACTTTACACTGAAAATTAAGAACGTTTATTTCCTTCTTTTCCAAAGTGATTTTTATTTTTAATATAAGGCTGATACATATATTCACATAAAATGTAACTGATTTAATTTTAAATACCAGCATTGTGCTTTGTTTTTTTTTTTGTTGCTATGTATACTATGTATCCATTCCTTGTTGTGACACACAATAAGCATAATATCACATGACTTTAATGACAGCAATCAATTTATAAAACCTTGATAATCATTCATCAGTTTTCTTTCAGTTATCAACATCAATAAAATATGGATATATGACATTCTTCTTGGGCTGTAAAACAGCTGAGCAAACTGATGTGTTGTCAAAGTAGCATTTTTAAAAGAACACTAAGAAAGGTGTCTGATTCCATGCCTGGAACAGACTGGCAGACCTTTCCTGCAGCTAAATATGGCAACATTCGGGTTTAATAAGGATTCTGACATTTGCACGTATCAGCAAGTTAATGTATGACTGTCACTGCAGACTGTTGTATCGAACCACATTCGTAAATCCACTGAGGCGGCTGAATGTGGTGGAGTTGGAGTGAGAAAGCATCCGCAATCACTAATAAAAGCACACAGTGTGAACAGCACAAAGGCGTTCTCTGCAGCCAGTGACACAGTGTGTGGGGACGGTACCTTGGGTACATCTGTGGTGTCACTGGCAGTCCTGGGATTCGAACCCATGACCTTCTGATTGCAGTGGCAACTCATGTATATATAAACAGTATATATATTTGTGTTTGTGTGTGTGTGTAATAGTAACTGGACACTGGATGTTTTTGACAGTCTAGAACATAACGTAGTTTGCTGGTTCTTTAAATTGGATTTCTACATGGTCAGCTTCACCAAACCTCATTAATCCATTAGATCCATGATGATTAAAACGTTGTTTTGCTTTCTAAAAGGAACTGACTTAATGGTTTACCTCTAGGCTCAGATAGAAAATCTTTAGGTTCTATTAGAAGAGCAATAAATGCATCTAGAATCAGTCTGTTCAAGCATTAGAATCCTTTATATTGTCAAATCAACCCACAAAATACTGATAGTAACTCCTGGACGTCAAGCAATCGGTTAAAGACATTTCAAAAAGGAATCTGGGGCCGAAAACCAGTGTAGCCAGGAATCTTATTAGCCAGTTCCTTCCTCTTTTGTTGTTCATTAGTTTTCTTAATTAGTTTGGCACAGTTTCCATCCATTACTTAGTATTTGATTGATTTATGTGTGTGTAAAAGACCTTGTTAATGTTAGTAGGAAGTTCTGTTTCAGGGAACTCGCCCTTCTCCCTAGTTGGAACGGTAAGTGTTGACTCTTTGTGTACTGTGTGTTTCAGTTCTCAGCGCAACTGTTATTTTGGTTTTCATCTTGACTTTGGGGTCGCTGCCTGTTCACTATAAGCCTTAGTCTTAATGCTATATTTACCTGGATATATATTAGTAGTTGCCCCACAATCAGAAGGTTGTGAGTTCGAATCCCAGCACTACTTGTGTCATCACTGAGGTTCCCTTGAGCAAGATATAGTCCCCACTCACTGCTCCCCATGCGCCCCTTATTGGTGGCTGCCTGCTGCTTCACTAGATGAATGGGTTAAATGTAGAGAAATAATTTCACATTGTTCACACTGTGTGCTGTGGTGTGGTGTGTTCATGCCTGACTTTTAAGGGGTCACTTTCATGTATAAAATCACACTTGAATTCATCAGGCAAACACATTTGCTCTACTCCTATGCATATATACAGGGTACAGGATGGCTATTTTTTATAAGGGACATTTTAATTGTGCGTAACTATCGTTGTTGTGCTAGCAGGCAGCACAGGCATGGCCAAGCTGTTCTTGGACGGTTGGCATTCAGTGTTTCAATCCAGCTGAGGTTAAGCTTTTGTGTCTTTTTTTGGTTTAGTTTTCACTGCTCTGTCTCAACCATGTTATTGTGCATTTTAGTGTAGTATGAACCACTGATTGGTTCATGGTTAATTTTATGCAATTAGTATTTAGTTTCGCCTCGTATGCACATCTTTGGCATGGGCCGTGACATAGACCGCGAGGGCCTACGTGGAACATAGTTGCAGTGATTGTTGTTGTTGTTTTTTTTTATTTCATCAGATTTCACCACTTTATTAGGAATGCATGACCTTTTGTTTAGCTAGACATGGTACCTATTATGTATGTATTGTCTTGGTTGTTGGCCAAATAACATCTCTTTCTATTCAGAAAGTGTTTCACATTTTACTGCTTGGGTGTGTGTGTGTGTGTGTGTGTGTGAAACCCCCAACGTCTGCCTTCCCAAGGTAAGCCTGAATGCTGCTGCTTGTATTTTCGGGTTTTTTTTAAGCTTGCAAATTATTTGCTGGTGTGATTATGGAAGTATTTTAATGTGTGGCTTATTGATGCATTAAAGACAAATTACTCAACACAAAATATTTTCTAATCATTTAAATTGCTTTTAGTCTCTGAAGTAATTATGCTTACTCTACGTTCTAATACGTTCTCTTTTAAATGCATTTTTAGCTCCATGGTCCATCAATGAAATTATTTCTTTATACTGGTATTCACACGTCTGACTTCTTGATATGAAACCTATTTTATGCGTAAGTATTATGTTAAAATTCTCTGGTTGAGAAGCCCAGGCAGGCGTAGGTGTCTACAACTTCATATTCTTTGGTGCTAGGTACTTTATGAGCACCTCTCACACTAACACATGTTATTTTGATGCCATTTTATTTCGGATTTTAGTAGCTCTGGTGTCTGCTCAACCTAGACAGGGTTACTGGCGAAGTTTCAGCTTCACAGAACCAAACAAATGCAGTCAGTAGGACTACTGGTGGTGGAGTGGAAACAGCACCACGAGAGCCGAAAGCCCCAAAGTGTTAATTATGAACACTAGTATGTGTAACTTTGTACCCTGTAAGTGTTTCCTTAATACTATTCATTGTCAAACTAGCACTGAAAAATTAACACCATCTTCAGTGTGGGACCATGTTAAAATGAACTCTTCATAAGTTAACACAGCTGAACCTACTGTGAAGATAAAGTCTATAACTAAATTGCCTGGGCTGAATAGGTCTAGATTAATTTGCAGTAAAATCACTTGCAACGTGCAGAATTTGAATGTTTTTTCCCCTTCAGTTTTAAGAAGAAAGGCAAGAGAACCATGATGGAATCACGCTTTCAACTACGGAAACTAACCAGAATAAAAACAGTTTAATGAAAATGTATGAATGAACAGGTAACTGATGGTAGGATGCATTTCCAATTTGCAAAAAGGTGTCTTGTAAGACGTGGCCGCACATCTACATGCAAACACACAGTTTTGTGCTTCTGCTTATAATTCTGGAGTATATGGAGCAGGTCATAGTGCATGTTTCATCCCTCTCAAGAGCCTGCTTTAATTAAGGCCAGTTGAAGGCACATATAAGCCAGCTCATTTCATATCACTGCTGCAGCAGGAGACTTCAAAGCTATTCTTGGGTAAAGGTTTTGCTGAGGCTCAAGTGCGAGCTCTCTGATGAAAGCTCAGGTTCTTATGAAGTAGGGTTAACAGAACTAAATTTAAGTTCCATTGCCTTAAAGTGTGCATTTTCCCTACCTGAAAAATCACATTCTTTAACATATTGGGTTGTAAAATCAGTCATAACTGATAGCAGATGGCTGAACATAATCCTTTAAAGTGATAATACTACAGTCTATTTTGGTAGAAGCATTTTAAATAGATTGCGTACAATCCAGCCAATACTCAAACGTTTCAATTTGGGAGAATGGTTGTTAGTTCATTTAAATGATGTGGATTTCAAGGCGAATGACTCCTAAAATACTAAAATAAGATGTTTTACTGACACTATTGGACATTATTGGTTCCGGTCACACCTGGAAGGCAGGAAATACTTTGTCTCAATTGGCTCATGAGAATCAGAGATAACTGCCATGCCATATGGAGTCCCACAAGGGTCCATTCTTGGACCTGTGCTACTCAACCTGTACATGCTTCCTCTGGGTCAAATTCTTAAAGAGAATAATGTGTCCCATTATAACTATGCAGATGACACTCAGATCTATCTAGTTCTCTCACCAAGTGACTTTGGTTCAACTGACTCATTGTATCGGTGCCTTAAGAAAGTACATAACTGGATGCATCATAATTTTCTCCAACTAAATAAAGACAAAACAGAGAGAAGATCAATTGTTAGTGCCCACTTCGAATCTAGAGCATTTAAGACATCCACCCGTTTCAAAAACCTTGCCGTAATCATGGATGGAGACCTTAGTTTGGTGATCACATCAAATCTGTCACAAAATCAGCATTTTGGCACCTCAAAAACATTGAAAAAATTACATGACCTAGAGAAACTGATGAAACATGCCTTCATTTCATGCAGGGTTGGATATTGTAATCCTCTCCTCACTGGGATCTACAACAAGTCCATTAGACAACTCCAGCTCATCCAAAACGCTGCTGCCAGAGTTCTAACCAAAACCAAGAAAAGACAGCACATTACTCCTATCCTCAGGTTCTTGCACTGGCACCCTGTTTGGTGCAGAATTGACTTCAAAACATTACTTATTGTGTACAAGTCACTCAACGGTTTGGGTCCTATACGTACATCTCCAATATGCTTGAAATTTATATTCCTGGTAGGTCTCTTAGATCTGCAGGAGCCGGACAGCTAGCAGTGAGAAGATCTGAAACTAGACATGGTGAAATGGCAGCTTGCTGCTGGAAAAACTGCCCATTACTATCAGATCTGCACCGACTGTAGTTTTAAAAAGCTGCTAAAAACAGCACTATTCTCCTCTGTCTTCTCATAGATATTTGCACTTTTAATGCACTTTTAATGCTCTTTTATGTATTATTTTACCGTCTTTTAACCCTTTCATTATATTTATGTTCATTATATGTTTTATTCTGTAAAGCACTGTGTATGATAATGTGCTATATAAATAAAGTTGAACTTGAACTATTATATGTTGATATATAGTCATGGGACTAGATTCACCATTTACAAGGACTGTGGATTCTGGGGAAATCTGAAATGTGGGCTTAGTTCAATTATTGACACACTTCAGACCAGCATGTCTCCCCTCCTCTGGAGATTCCTCACCCATCAGTGATGCATCTGTCATATTAACATGTAAATGCAATATTCCCAGTGAGTATGAAATGATACAGGGTCTATTATGAGCTATTTTTTTGCATGTTTATAAGTCTCCTCTGTATTTTTTACTGTTTGTAGTCCAGAACACTTTGATTTAATTTAAAACTCAGTTTAATGCTTTACCCTTAAAGAAAATGTAAAGGTAAATAAATAATCCGAATCGGAAATTTGCTTAAAAATATGTTAGCATTAGCCGCGTGCAAAGACTTGTACACAAAAGAAACACTGAAATAACTCTCTCTACCCACATGTTTAGACAGGGCACAGTTCTCTGTAAACTGAGATCACTGTTGAATATTTGGAGGGAAAAGTTTAAAACACTAAAATACGAGGACAAAACACAGAGCAGTCATGCTACATGCTGCAGCAGCTTCTTCTTCTTCTTCATCATCTTTTTATGGCAGTTGACAACTTTTCAGTGTATTACTGCCACCGCTGGACTGGTGGTGGTAATACAGTTTGGTTCTCAGTTTTACACATTAGACTGAATCGTGTAAAACTGAGGGATTACTATATATCTCTTTGTCCTACTTGGTAGGATGTTGGTGTTCTCCATTTGTTTTTGCGCATGTTTGCAGATGAATCCTGAATCCTGAAATTATAAAGAATCCCTAGATCATGTCAAGGTTTTTTATATCCTTAAAATGTTGACAAATTTAATTCCCAAAAAATGGTTCTGCTGAGGCCTTGCTCACCCTGTGAGGAAATTTTTTTTAGGAGCGCATGGTGGACGGCAGGGGTGTAGTGCTGCTGGGGCTGAAATATGCCTTGAAATCCATGGGCCATTTAAGCCAATGAGCTGTCAGAAAGGACGCCAGACCTGGTGCTGTGATGCATATCCACCTTTAGTCTTGATTAACTGTGACTTCTTCTGAAGACCAAAATGACCTTGGGTCATAATCAGGAGGCTTCTCTGCACAGTTGTAGCTTCAGTCCGAAATTAACTGTGACTTCAGTGTCAATGGAGACAGGGAAAGGGAAGAGAACTAACCCTGCAAGCTCCTTTATGCCTTTTCTATTGTTCTCACACAGAGACGAGAGCAAGCTTGACGTCTAATCTCAACCCTATCCTTAAAGGAGAAATAGGCTAATGTAACAGGACAGTGTTTTTTGTAGCTGTCTTGAATTGGTTTCAAAACAGGGTGAAAGAGGAGGGGGTGAGACAGAGCGAGAGAGAGAGAAAGGAAGAGAGGGATTCCAGATGGAAACTAGACAGCAGAAGAGGTTTTAAGTATTGACCAGCTACCGTCTGCTGGGAGCTCATTAAGTTAAGCATTATTTATCAGCCACTGTGCATTCTAACCCTACTGACTAAAGAGAGTTGTCTGACATTACTGGACTATTTCGCAGTGGGTGTCTGCTCTCGCTTTCACTTGAGAAGAGATAATCTGTCATTTTGATGTTAGAGAAGCTGGAAGAAAATGTAAGGGGTCATCTCTAGTTGCGAGCTAATGCTAATGACTAAAAATCTGCTTCACATGGATTTGCACTAAAAGCTTAAATTTATGGGGAATATGCTGTTAATATATGATTTATTTAGATATACTGAGGGCTTTGTGGGGTTTGCGGGGGGAGCAGAGGGGTGCCACCCCCTGGAAAAAAAAGAACGAAACCCCCCCCCCCCCCCCTCTCCCCACACACACACACATTCATTATCCCCTTTGGATTAATGTGAAATCACTTATGTGATCCATTATCAATATAATAATCCCGTCCGACTGGGACATTTAAACACCCTGGGTCTTCTTACGATTAGAACACATCACAGGCAGACATATGTGGTAAACAGGGCCCTGTGCTTTCATTTTACATTCATTACAATGTGAAGTGTCCGGTATAGCATGGGAATTATACAAATACAGCAAGATCTGTGGTCAGGAATGATAAGCCCTAACCAGTGGGGGTGTTTAAAGTGAACAAAACTGAAGCTTAAAATTTAATATATAATATAGGACTGCCAGCTGCATCTCTAGAGTAAGAATCGCAAAGTAGTGTTTCAAACCCGACGTGATCAAGCCTGATATTCCAAACGCTGTTGGTAATTGCTGTGGAGAGTTTTGTTAGAGGGAATAAAATACGCATTAAGAATACCACGTTGAGAGGCATCACTAATGATCTAGCATTGCATATAGTGAGTAGCTAATGTGTAGTCTAGTTGTCGGGTCGAGTAGTTCTTTGATGTTGGACGGCTATGTAACTATGTAATGCTTATGATCATTTGCAATAAAAAATAACAACACACTTGCAGCTACACAGCAATGTTTTCTGGATCAGGATCCTCTATATTTGAAATCCTCTTTTCTTTTGGCTGATTTGCTTCAGAGCTTTCTTGGAACAAACAAGAAGTGTGGGAAGCTTTTTCGCCTTACAGACTTCTAATAAAAGACAGACAGCAAATAATGCAGTGGATGGTCTTAGTAACCCAAAGAAGATTTGTTGGAATATTAATGAGAAAAAAAAAAAGAAAAACAAATCATCTGATAGTAAATATGTAAGTAAACTGGGGAAAGGGTTAGTGGAACGGAATTACTACTCCTGGGGGAAAAAAGCACCGTTGCACCGTTCTTCTTCGTGACAGGGCTTGACGTGTCACAGTGCGCAGCCAATGAAGAAGTGCTACTCGCATATTGAGAAAGCCGAATCTGTTGCACAGGCATTGCATCAGATTTCAACCCAGTCGTTTTACACCCAGTCGTCCGCACAAACACTAGGAAAGCAACTGCTCAACTGGACAAAACAAATGCCCAGCTGCCACAAAAATAATTGTGCAAGAAGGCTGACTGAAAACCGGCAAACTGTTAGACAGATCCCTGAGGATGAAGTGCCATCTGAGGAATACGTCTTCATCGAAAACAGGCGCTGTGAGGGTGAGAGGCACCAGGACATAGTTGAGTAGTGTCAAAAGATCCAGCAGCAGAAAGTCAGCTTCTAAACACAAGCTGACACTACTCTAGCTGTCTCTTACCCTTATGAGGTGTCACCTAGAGATCAAGACCCATCTAAATATGAAGATGAAAGCACAAAACTGTGTTACATACATACTTTAAACTGCAGCAAACTGAGTTTGAACAGTAGGGAATCAGCTCCCTCACTTTTACTGAGTAAAATATCTTCCAAAATATCTTTTAGCAAAATATTATTAGGGCAGCTAGAGGTCTGGTGGTTAGCTAACCCTAACCCTGTAATCGTAAGGTTGTGTTTGAATCCCAGGACTGCCACACTTCCAAAATTATGATATTTTCACTTCATTTTCACTCCTCTTAACAGAACATGCCTTTATCAAAACCTGCAGTCTATGTGGGCACCGTTTAGAAGCTGCTGCATCATTGATGGTTGACTCCTTGAATAAAGCCGAGGTACATCCTACATTCTGACCGTTTTTCAAAGGGTGCTAGCATAGTATCTTTAGGATCCATGAGAAGTGTGTGCACCACAAACAAATTACATTGTTACGTTGTGTTGAAATGTAAATTCCAAAACAGAAAAAAAGTTTCTCATCACAAGACTGTTGTTGTCTGGATATTTTCTGGGTAGAGGACTGTTCTCATGCCAGCAGTGACAGTGTCATGGCAGAGGAATGCTAGTGTGTGTGGTGCTTGTACAAACATCAGGTACAGAGCTGGGCTGCTGGAATCTTTACACACACCCCTGTGAGGGTGGGCCACCAACCTAAAACATACAACAGCAGTGGCTGTGTGGCTGTTTTATGCCGGTGCTACATTGAATTTACTTCACTTGGCACCATGCCTTCATCTCTCGGCAGCACGCTGCTTCAAGAATCAATACTTTGGAACTTTCACATTAAAACAATGACAAAATCTCCTCTTTCTTTCTACACTTTCTGAGAGAATCCTCTTCCAATGCCTGTCAAATTCATAACTTATGCTGTCAACACTGTGCTGGCTGCACCCTCCATGTTCACTGACATATTCTTATTCACTTGTTTTCAGAAGAACAAGTTACCTGATTACCTCATCCACTACTAATTATATATAGGTTTTATATTAATATGTGTATGTTTTACATCCAGTCGTTGCCTCCTGCTCATCAAAGTTGTCGATGTCATATTCAAGTTTAAAATATGGACAAATGAGAACTCAGTGCAGTCAGTGTGTGGGACTGAAGCAAAGATCTCAGACTTATTATATTATGCTAGAATTAACAAGATACATTTACATTTATGGCATTTATCAGATGCTTTTATCCAAAGCGACTTCCATTCCCTACCTACAGGGCACAGTCTCACTGGAGCAACTCAGGGTTAAGGGTCTTGCTCAGGGACCCAGTGGTGGTTTGCTGAAGGCAGGATTCGAACCCATGGTCTGGAGGCAGGTATCCTACCCACTGGTATCCTACCCACTGAGCTACCTCCACCCCAAAATATATTAAGTGAGAGTGCATTGTTATTTATAGAAACAGAAGGATGGATCTCATTTACTAAAAGGGAGTATCTTTTCAAGGGCTTGGGGTGAGCTTCGGGATCAAGAGGAGATTTGAAGAACATGTAATGCATGTTTTTATAAGGGGGTTCAGATTAAGTTAATAAGAAAGCTAAATATTGTTATACATATCAATGGCCTTTTCTTTTCTCATTAACCTTGATATGTCTTGAAGAATCCTTTCATCTTCTCCACGTTACAATTTAAAGAATCCTGTCAATCACATTCCACCAATTTCCACTGACTGCCTGTGACTGATTGGATTATAACTGCCACTCCAAATCCTGATCAATCCTATTTGTTCAGTAACATCTGTTACTTTCCATTACAATCGGAATGTGAGCTGTTTTCAAGGAAATACAATTAAGGAAGAGGATCCAAAAACAAAGAATTTTCTCTCAATTCTTCTGTCAAAAGGTAGAAACTGCTCTCTCTCTCTCTCTCCTCACATCCAAAAGGACTGTGCTAGGACGCCTCATCACTCCTCATCCTTTAAATAGCTTTGTGATGTACTTAACCCAGACTTGTGACGGTATGACAAACACACGTTTGTACTACTTTAAGTCTGAGGTTAATGAACAAAACAGGATTATCCTTTGAACGGCGGTACACACTGTGCACAAAACAAGAGCTCGCTCCTGGCACAAAGCACAGTGAACTAATGGCTGACCACATGAAAACAAACAGACCGATCCTTCTGAAGAAGATATTTAACAGAGCACAATGTTGCTCAACTCTCAGACTGATTTGTTTTGTCGAGCACACTTGCTCATGACACAAAACAAATATTTCTTGTGATGGTACTCATATAATTTATGCCTTATGAGCATTTTATTTCTGTAATCCCAAAACCCCATTAAAGTCTTTTTTTTTTTTTTACATTTCAGACCATCTGTGCAAAAACAAACCTAAAAACAGTGATTCAGCCATGGCACGTGTCATTATGCTGTCATGAGTTGTTAAGGCGGATGATGTCCACTAATATCAGAATCAGAATCAGAATCAGAATCGCGTTTATTGGCCAAGTATGTGAGCGAGCACATACAAGGAATTTGATTCCGGCAGATGGTGT
>JBBPCW010000037.1:14654665-14665304 GCA_037974425.1 Phenacogrammus interruptus
TTGGAGTAAGACAACATGCATGAAGAGGATGATGTGGACAAAATACTCATTTGCCTAATAATTCTGCACTCCCTGTAGATTTACTTTGAAAATTGGTGATGTGTTCAATACTTATTTACCTGCTGTATATAATGAAATTGTAACCAGTGTCTTGATGGTGTCCCTTTTGTTTAGGTGCTGTCACATGCTATTTCAATACTGTCATTGTGTTCAGACTATTTTTGTGGACCGATTTTAAAAAAAAAAACAATCTCTTAAGTCAGAAAGAACAGGTCAGTAGTTGTTGTCTGTTATGGAATACATAATAGTAAGCACAAAATCCTCCCTCTACCATCATCCTTATTTAAAAAGCTTTCAAAATGAAAATCATATCCTCCTTTGGCCTGGGCTTTGTTGAAACACACTTGGTGACTAATAGAAAGCCCAAATTGATCTTACAGTCACCTTTAAAAACTAAATCACCTTAATACCACTCCATTTTCTAGTTTGTTGCCTATTTTTCCAGATAACATGCCATACTTATTATTTCAAGATTTATATGCCAAGCCCCAGAACATCTGATGGATGAGTTTACTCATGCTTTATACCTTCAGGATGTTCTCTTACAGCCGGGAAAATGGGTCAGTGTGTTACAACTATGTAGGTCAGTGGCGCTCTAACCTGCATCCTTCAGTCTAACTGTCTAAGTCCAAACGACTACTCTCTCAAAGAAGGCAGCTGAAAAGGACAGAATGAAAAGGATGAGTACAGCAACCATAAGAAGGAGCTTGAGGAGAGATGAAGTTGTTGTCAAAGCTATGTATGACATGGATTTTTTGACTGTATTAGGAGGATCAGCATGCATGCTGTGCGACTCCCCTCATTGTAAAAGACATGCATACAATTGTGTAAGACAAGTGAGTAGCTTCATAGAGGAACATTGCATAAAGCCTGGCAAGAGGTCTGGTTTGACCCATATTCAGAAGGGCCAGCTCTGTCTCTAGTTCCTTCTTTCACATACTCATTCACATATTACTACCCTTTCACTTCATGCCTCTCTTTCATCATGACAACAAGGAAGATGCATATAATAAGAACAGATGTCCCATCTGCAAACAACACATTACACAATGTAAAATTGTCCAACATCAGTGTCCGACCTCATGAAATGTGACTATTCGAGCTAAACTTTCAATTTGGGCCATAAATACGATACATGGCCGAAAAACACATGATAATACTAATTTCTGCGCACGTATAGGATTCTAGAACATCAAGCCAAAAGACCATTGGATAGGAATATTGTTTGGCATTTTGAATCTGAAGTATGTAAAAGATATTCAGTGAAGATTATAACTTGACACTTGAACATGAAGGGCAATCATAATGCTTCAGCAGACCAAGACCATTTGTCAACGCCGTACTTCCAACTTTGTGGGCACAGTTTGGGGAAGAACCTTTTCTATTCCAGCATGACTGTGTGCACAAAGACCATAAAGACATGGTCTCAAACCCATCCAGCACCTTTGGGATGAACTGGAACGGAGATTGTGATCCAGAACTTCTCGTCCAACATCAGTCTCTGACCTCATAAATGCTACAGAATGAATGGACACAAATTCCCACAGAAACTCCAGAATCTTGTGGAAAGAGTGGAAGCTGTTCCACAAAGTGTATACAGTAACCCCTCACTTTTACGCTGATTTTTTCTAAGATCTGAACCGATAATGGTATGCGGAAATCCCCACAATAGCACGGAAACTTTCTGGATGTTTTTACACAAGGGGACAAGGGCAGGATATAGCCGACTTGGAAGCCCTTTTTTCGAATACCACACCAGGGTTGAACCCCCGTGCTCCAAGCGTGATTTCTCCGTGGTGCAAGCACTTAGACGCTTCAATCTCCACAGTTTGGTAGATCTCCAGGAGACCTTTCCAGTGAGCCCTCATTTGTATTTTTAGCCCGAGTAGATCAGGGGTTAAACCAAGGCGTAGAAGGCCCCAAAGTTTCTCCTGCTTTTACTGAGACCTTCAGAAAAAATCCTGGTCTATAGATTGTCCTTAATTATCTTCTGACAGGAACTCTTAATTTAACTATCACCTCTAATTATGTGGTTAATCTGACACGTTAAGACTTCAGTCCAGTGTCTGCGGGCCTAACCAATTGAAGAGTTCTACCGAGATACAGTGGAGAAAAATACAGTAATTGGATAGTTTTTCACTGAACATTGAATAATGAATTCTATTAAATGGAAAGGATCTAAAACGATAGAAAAGCAGAAATTGTTAGAGCCTTTGCTAAACACATGCCTAATATCTAGAGACATGACTACTTATTAATCCAGTAATTTAGTCATTATTTTGACAATTAAGTAACCATACACATGCAGTTTATAACAGCAAACATTTCATTTTAATTCACATATATGACTTTTGAATTTGTGACTTTAAACATCTGCATATTCTGGAGATTGTGCACGCATGACAAAAGGTTCCGGCAAGTTTTTAAATCAGAGAATATTCACAAGATTCTTCTCCTAAACCATAGCGATACGAATGGACAGCCTGCTCAAATGTGTGACAACTGGAAAAAAGGAAACGGCAGAAATTGTGACATTCAGAAATCATTTGATTAAATCCTGAAAACTCAATTTAGCAAAAGTTGTTTTTTAAAATTATGTTCGTAACTACGTTGTTCAAGGCAAGAATAAACAGATGAAAACAAATGAAAGAACAAAAGAGGAGACAATGTGAGGTCCATGAAATGACGACATTTATGTACAGACCTGTGAATACAGCAATTCAACTATGATGAACCAATTGAAGGCCATACAAGTGAAGGTGTCTTATGATAAGTGAACCATAAGTCAGGTAAACTGAGGAGGTAAACATATACATAACATGTCAGTATACATAACATACTGAAATACATAACATACTGAAATTTTACTCTTTGGTTTTCATACATTCTTCTTTTTATGACAAGTCTTCTACTGCAGCTGACATTTAAAAAGTTGGGAAATAACAGGCTGAAGCTGGTTTCCTTCAGTTAAGTCTCAAAATCAACCTTTAAAACACTGTTCCCAATGTCCCTGGTCCCATTTTCACAAAAGTTTTAGGACCCCGTTACTCAGCCCTCGAAGTGAATATATTATTTAAACCTTTAATCTACCATTGAGTGCTCTTTGTGCTTAAATGCTTTTGTGCAAAGGAATGTTTTCAGTTCTTTCTTTTTAAGTGGTTCCTTTGACACAAAACAAAGTGCAAAACACTCGCTAGAACATCACACAATACAGGATGATCGCAATTCTAATATCTCAAATGACAAAAGAAAATACAATAACTGAAACACACTCTACGTAACCTGTACAACAGCAACAATATAAAAATATAGGAAAGTCTCATTTTTAAAAAATCACTTGAAATCATATGAAAAGGAGAAATACTTTTTTTTTTTATTGGTGGAGCTCAGAAAGAGATGCTGTGGGCCACTCTGCATGGGTCATAGAGTAATCAGTGCTGTTCTATCATGTGGGTATGATAGACTGGAACCAAGCTTCTGTCTGATAACGATTAGGCCCCAGAGCAGCCAAGTACGAGTCTTATGAGTTGTTGGCAAAACATCAGAGAACTCATTACAAAGTATTCTAAAGGCGAGAGAACGTGTGGTTCTCAGCGACATTGATATGACGGTGTGCGGATTACTGCATATTTTTCAAAAGAGTCTAGAGAAGGCTTGCCAAAAGGAGCCTTGCTCGATAAGTGCCAGCCAAGCAAAACATCCATCATGCTGCCCGCTCCTTGCACCGAGTGGAGGTTAATCCTGTTGGAACATCTGGAATCCCATTTCCCACCTCAGCAGCATAACCGTGCAACTCAGTAACAATGCTGCTTTCCTGGAATCTAACAGGAGCCAAACAGTAATAAGAGCCTGTCTGTCAAATATTCAAGATATGCTGGCTTCTCTGTTCTGCTTATTAGCGACGGAGCATTGCAGAGTGCACTAATTCTCATCAGCACTCAAGAACTAGGATGCTGCCAAGGGAGTTGGGACTTGACTGTCAGCTTTCTAAGCACGATGAGGAAGAACTTGGAAAAGTGGGTCAGTGTGCCCCTCACACCCAACCCAGCATCATCCTTGCATAAACACTCCTACGTGGTGGGGGCTTCAAGACTGCAACACATCAGCTGCTTTCTCTGAAGGGCTGGCTGGAGGGGGGCTATTACATTGCAGTCAGGAGTACAGTGCTAAACCTGGCTATCTGCACAGATGAAAGCTGTGAAATCAGAACATAATATGTCCTAGCACTCTCTACTCTTCCTGGCTGCTTTACCCTGTGCAGAGAGCCAGCGTGACGTGCCTCAACGCAGGTCTCCACTGGCAAACAGTGGAACACAGCGTCATGGGGCGGCAGAGAAAGAGCGCTGATTGCTCCTCACCCTGCTGTTTGAAAACTCATCACACGATTGATATAAGCAGCCAGATCAGACGCCTCAGTGTGGAGCACCTGCAACAAGCGATGTTCCCTCACTTGCACAACTGCAGAGGAGTAGCTATGTTGACTGGAAGTCATTACAAAGTTTTCTTAAAAGCCTATCTGACACTTTTTTTTTTTAATATGCCGGTCATGTACATAATACTACAAAAGAGATAATCTCAGTGTATAGTGGAAAAAAAATAGTACTGGAAAAAAATTATTTTGGCTAAAATGTCCATGAACAAGGTCCAACCTGTTGTGGTAGAGATCCTCATTAAATCCGTTTTGAATCAGCATTGTTCACCAAACTGAATTATCTACCTAATTTAAACTCTCTACTCATTGACTGAATCCCACAGAACCATGCTGCTTTACCAAACGGAGTTCTGCTTTCAGTCATCGGGAATGGGAGTGTTGCAGTTTCCGTGGTAAACCTTCACTGGTCCATCACAGTGATAGTAGAGCTGGAACACATCGCCATAGCCGTGCTCCTTCCACCAGGTGCACAGCTGCCGGTTCCAGCCACAGGGCAGCTGGTGGAACAGCTCGGAGTGTTCCATGCCTATCATGGTAAAGAAGTCCTGGTCTCCAAGGTGGCCCCGGAAGTGGTACTTTTCTGCCAGACGAGCCACTCGCTCTGGTTCCAAGAGCTGGTTGTACAAGGCTGAGCGTCGCATAGCCTCCAAGTCCAGCAGCATCACCCCGCTGTTGAAGCCTGGCAGGCCATGTGGAGGAGGGTCCCCAACGCGGGACTTGGGGTTCTCTTTGCGGTACTGCCAGAAGGTGTGCCTGAAGCAATAAACGTGAAAAGAAACCCAATATTAAAAAAGGTATTAATTACAACACTACAATGTCCACATCCCATCTGGAAGACCAGCATAGAAGCCTATCAAAGCATGTTTTAGTGGATCAGTGTCGGATACTATACCTGATCCAACGTTGATCCTCTGTTACAGATATTTGACCCCATTTTGCTCTTCTTATGCCACTGATTTTTGTTTAAATCCCACCACCACACCTCTCTTCAGAGGACTTTATTTTTAATTACAAATTTGAGAGCAATACTAAATAAAGCAGCAATCAACATACTGTACACATACTGTGTCAACAATCCGCCCCAAATTAACATCAGCACATGGGGGGCGGGGGGCAATGTCTATGTTTAGATTGCAGCAAAACTTTTAATAATGGCACATTTTATTGCACAGCTTTTACACACTTTTACAAAGTCAAGTGAAAGAAGTCTTACAACAGCATTTTAAAGTAACTAGTAGACAAAATACTCAATCATATTAAACATTGGTCTAATGTGAATTTCAATACTGAAACTGACTGTATGTGAAGTGTACACTACCTACAAAAAACAACTGCCAGATCGGACTGCAACAGACGTGTATATTATCTGACCTGGATAAGGAGGGGATATCACATAAAAATGAATGTCACAGGGTCTGTGTCACGGGAACATGATCATAAGGTGCTCTGGGAGAAATCTATTATAGCAAGCTGAGCAGAGGATAATATGGTATGGGAAAGGAAGTGAGAACCAGAAGACCTGAGGGTCGAAGTGCTTTAATCGAGGAAAAAATCTGATGTTCTGACCAGCATGCTTGACTCTCTTCCAGCTGGCGCACTGTGGCTTCACAGCGACTGTGGTACAGCTGAACAAAAAAATATGACATGCACATAACAGGAAAAATGAAGGCGCAGGAGCCAGATGGTATGCCACCTCTCCACCTACACACTCCTCATACTTTAACCAGCCAAACTCAGTAGTGACAACATACCTCACTCTGCATGGAATCCCTAGGGGCCCATTCTCCCATTAGACCTGAGGAATGAAGCTAGAGGAGGAACAGGAAATGCAGGACTACAAACTTGCTTTATAGAAAAAGTCTTTGGAGTTGATTTCAGTTTCGACTGACATTTTGTTTGGCCTCCACTGATTGCTTGATTAAATACAACCATTACTAATATATTCGATGGTTACAACCCTTATATACTACATACGTTACATATATATATTAGTTATGCCACTGGTTCAGCAGTCTGAGGCTCAGCTCACAGTGCATGCAAATGTCATGACAGCAATTCAATTGTTGTTAAATGTGATTGAATGAACTTCAGTACACATGCGGTGTGAGATGAATGAGGAAACTGAGTCACGTCCTTGTGAGGCACAGAGGGAATCCAAGTTTACAGCAGTTGTGACAGACTTCAGAGAGGGCGAATACCTTAACCTTACTAGAATGAAGAACATTTTTTATTTCCTATGCATCAAACACAGCCTGTTTATGAAGCACACTTGGGTAACTGGCTGTCTGCTGAATAACTTTATCTTTAGCATTTACCTGCTAAAAATGATCTACAACGTAGTGTTCAATTTCCCAAAAATAAATAAAGAATATAAATATACACAACCCATATGGGCCAAAAAAAGAAACATCTTAAACATGTTTCTGAGATACCACAGCATGGTGGTAAAATCCTTCTGATGTCGATAGCAGATCCCCTCTCAGAGGAAGCTTCAGAGGCAGAGCTTCAGAGCAGCCTTTCTCAAAAAGAATAAGCTGAGGAAACAACAAAGCAACTGCTCAGGCTACTTCTCGTGGCAGGTTCAACTGACAGCAGAGGAGCAGAGGCTGGGGAGACGACATGCAAACAGGGCTTTTATCTCCGTCTCTGACGTGGCTGGAGCTGACGGCCACTCACGTAAACACGTGCGAGAGCACTGAGCTCAAACGTACCGCACCAATTTCAAAAAGAAGCTTTAATGAAAAAGTCGGAGCTCTTAGTTCTGTTCTTCAAACTGCACTTGTAAGAAACTGAACAAAGTTCAAAGTTGGAAAACAACCGAAATGCGTCTGTGTTCAAGCGTGTCATTATGTTTGAAGGTAATGTAAGACACTTGTTCCCATGTTTTTTATCCAGCGTTTTATTTATATGTGAGTTGCATTCAGACACAAAAGCATAAGCGAGGTCAGGAATTGGCTGTCAAATAAGAAACAGCTGTTGGACAAAGTTGCTTTGTGCTTCTGCTAAAGCACAAGACAAAAGTCAGATACACCGGTCACCAAAACAAACAACCGAGACAAGCCATCACACAAAAACGATCAAAGTAAGGGTCCATTGCAAATTACCTCTCAGGCCTTGAACTAATCTAGAGTGCTTCTGTCTGTCTCTGCTGGCTGGATGTGTGTGATCACACTGACATTTCATTTTTAAGAGGTCATGTGATGTCCTAAGAGACCATGTCACGCTCGGTCGCCCAACGAACATCAAAAACAAATGTGCAGACAGAGTGTTTATTTAAAGAGCTGCACTTCATCTGATGGCAAATCAATTGGCTGAGAGGGATAGAACAAGGCAGATAGTAAATATATTATAGAAACCCTATTTCCCTGAGGCAACATTCAACAAACTGTCAGATGCCCCTACATGGCACTAAGACATGAATGCTCCGTGTCTTGCGCTCGCATTTTAGCGTTTTAAACTTTTCCACCCCAATTTTCAACAGTGATCTCAGTTTATTTAGTATTAGTACGCTATCTAAACATGTTGGTAGAGTTATTTCAACGTTTCTTTTGTGTGCGTGTGTTTGATTTTGCTCGCTGCATGCCGCTAATGCTAACTGCTAATGCTATTTTTTAAGCATTAAAGTTTCCTGATTCTGATTATTTACCTTTACATTTTCTATAAGGGTAATGCATTAAACTGAGTTTAACATGAAATTAAAGTGTTCTGGGAGCATATTTGGGGTAATATTTAGGGTTTGACTATAAAAATAGGCATTTTTAGGCTTTTTTTTTTACCAAAACACAACACTGTCTTTCACTATATGCAGGTGCTCTTGGAACGTAACCCCCGCAAAAAGTGAGTTTTCCTGTATTTGTGACATTTGTAACAGTACTATCTTAGAAATCATGTTCAAACAAGTGAATGGCACTTTAATGAACAGGGCAAAATATACTCAGATAAGGGTATATTTCTCCCTAGTTTAGTAGTGCCCAGAGTTGCCCACTAAGTAGAACTCAGTGGGAGGGTGAAGACTCAAACATGCTTCCTCCGACCCAGTCAAAACGTCTTCAAAGCTCACCATGTTTGTAGTCGAATACTGGCCACCAATTCAGCAAATAGCCATCAGCTGGCTAGTCCAGATGAATAATGAAGGGAGAGGGAATGCCATTCTACTCACCCAAAGAGGGAGAATGGGCCCCTAGGGATTCCATGCAGAGTGTGGTATGTTGTCACTGCTGAGTCTGGGCTGGTTAAAGTATGAGGAGTGTGTAGGTGGAGAGGTGGCTACTAAGTTGGCAGTGGCCTCCATACATGCTTGAATAGTCCACACAAAAAAACGCTTTAGCACAAAACAGCAGAATCCAAAATTACAGTGGAAATGACATAGAATGTACACAAGTGTAGGATTCACCTTTATCTGACTGAACTGAGAATTTATGAAGTCGAGCCTCACTGAGAACTGAATTCATTTGTGGAGGCCAGCTACACAAATGCACATCAGCAACGTGGGAGAAGATAACAGAAGGCAACTTCCTACTATGAATGCTTCCTCAGTCTCCTCCACAAGAGTCTTCCAATTTACTGGACCTACTGAAAATAGCATCATTTGACCATTCTTCACATGTTGTTTTAATGAGAGGTCCCAAGATCAATCTATAGCACTTGAGCAAAGCCCAGAGGAGAGCTACGTGCAATCCCACACATACTGGACGGATCAACACAGATGTAGAGGATAAAGAGGTCAAGTTGATGAGAGCCCTAGAAGGACTGAAGTGAGAAGACTGAACAGCGGTAATTTAAAGCTGGTGAATGGCCTGTCAGCACTACAGTCTGGCTAACACATGGACAACGGCCAAAGGCACTTCTTCTCAAGCTGTGTTCAAGGGAACAGTGGATGTGGGATCCTAACTCAGTCACAGTTTGATGCATCCAAATCAGATGGTTCATGGACTTTAGTTGCCATGTCAACCTTTTTGATTGGCACCATATTCTATTGAAATGTTCTCACTGGCCACTAATCCTGCCCAATCTTTGCCAAACTTGGCACAGATGAACTTTAGACCAAGCCTCACAAAACTTCATATCAAATCAAATCATTTTTGCAGCTGTCCTTCCATCACCACCAATTAGTGGCAGGGTGGACAAATGAGAAGTTAAGGTATAACTCCGTTACATGCAATCTTTAGTCTACTGTGTGCCTTGTTTTCAACATGATTCGATCAAGTCACTGATACAACCATTTTAAAGTGATATCAGAAAGTAACATTACAAAACAAACAGAGAACAATGTAATGATCGGTTTTTGATATGAAACCTCAAATGTGTTTTGACTGCTAAAGCTAATTCCCTTGTGGAGAATTTTCAGCCTGCTAAATGCGAGGGAGTGAGTGAGTTACAAGTCAGTTCCATGAAGTGCTTTGATTTAAAACACAACTTCGTATTTGCTTGATTGTAAAACAAATTAAAAAATAAAAACAGCATATGACGCCCTGCAACGTGCTGGCGACTGTCCAGGGTGGATCCCGCATTCGCCTATTGCAGCTGGGATAGGCTCTACTGCAATAAAAAGCAGTAACTATTGACTTCTAAAGGCAGTGAGTAAAGTGAGCCAGTACAGTGTTAATATAAATGAAGGGTTCAAGTACAAGCATATTCTAACCTGCATGGCTACCTAGAGGTGTGCACAAGCCAACTGGAAGTCCACTTTCAAGTGCATCTCAAAGCATTCTGTCCACCTTTGTGAATCTGCCATTTTTCCACTCCAGGTTGTTTCCTCTCTCCACCAGTCCAGTATGGCAATTATCCAGCCAAGAGTTTCAGCTCTGAGCTGCCAGGTCATCTGCTCTTCCTCTGTGAGTTCAGCTGAGGCTGCTAAACACCACAGCGAAGTCACCGTGAGGTGCTCTGAGAGAACAAAAAATGACAGAACAGTCTGTACCTTGTCCTAGCCCACACTAGTCGCACAGATGGCACAGATTCCTCTTAAAGTCACCTCTGGTGTAAAGTCCAGGGATGAGAGATGGTAGGATAAGTGTATACTACTAGAATAACTGGAATAAAATTGACCAGACTGGAACCGAAATGAAAATGAACCAGAAGACAATTAAGTGGTCATGTTATATATATGTATATGTACATACATACATACATACATACATACATATA
>JBBPCW010000037.1:14665404-14675712 GCA_037974425.1 Phenacogrammus interruptus
GACACACTTCACTCTAAGCAACTTCGATGATGTTGACCCAAAATACAAATGTTAAACCCAATCTTTATGAGTAGATATATTCTGGGAAAAAAACACAAGCATTAGGCTACACAGAACACTGCTAATCTGTCGAGGGTTAGGCAGACACATGGCTGTAAAGACAGGGCTTCCTGTTGGCCACTGAAAAGGTTTTGTGTACATGATTTAAGCATTTTGGTTTAAAAAGATCAGGGATTGATGTTTTAACACCATACTTGGACAGCTGAGACTGTGGCGTTTCAGAGGAGAGGCGAAAACAGCACTTATTTTGGACATTTGAGAGCTACAACTCAGACTAAATAGCCATTTAAGTACATTTTCGTAATTATTTCTATGATGAAACTGATAGATTAATTTTGAAATAATCAATATGTTTTTCAACATAATCAGCCCGTATCTCAAAAATTAGAATGCCAACTTCTGACTCATTACAGCAGATTGGGTCACAAATAAAGAAAAGGAAGTGTCACTCATTTGCATAGTTTGCATACGTGTAAATCAGCATCACAGCATATGCATCACGGTCAGCATTCTCAAACAAAACTTCTATGCATTTGTATTTCTGGGTAAGAACTCCGACACAATTGTTTGGCACTGACAGGGCTCATCAATTACCAATTTCCATTGTACTGATTCAACTACTGATACCTTTGACATCATTAAATGCAGGTGACCATTTGTACAAGAGAGTAAAGGCACTGATGATAATACAGCATGTGGCAGGTGGGAGTCCATCTGGATTCAGAGGATTATGGCTCCTCTCTGTCCCCTGCCTCATTTCCCTGATGAAAACAACAGCAAGGATTGCTTCACACTGCTGCTCGAAACAAATGTAGGTCAACCTCATTATGTGCTTAATACCTGGCTGTACGTGACGACCCTTCATGCACCCTCACTGTGCGCCTATGCTGCCACAAATGAGGCACGCAGGATGGGCTGGGCCTACAGGGACGTCTGGGTGTGGTGAAGGCAACCTGAGTTAGAGAGCCAACAGCTACCAGAAATGGTAAAAGCTTTTTTGTTGCAGGTTTAAATATCTACCATCCACCTACTGATTACTAACTTGGCACCAGAGATACCAGTACCATCATATTACAGGGAAAAAGAACAATTTTCTCTTCATTATTCGAAAAGCCCCAAATTATACCGACAAGGGCAACCATCCAGGAACAACTGTTAGGATAAAGAGAAAAATAAGAAGAAAAATAACTGGTCCAGTGAATTCCTTCAAGACATATTAGAAATTCTAAGAAGGCGAAGCCCAAAACATATCCCAGTGACCCTGCAAAAAACTTTACTTGGTGATCATTTTTACTTGGTTATTTCTTATTCCTGGCATTTGTGAAAGAGATGGATTCGAAAAGCATTCTTTTAGTAGGACCAGCCAGCTCCACTTTTTCACACTACCTGGTATGTGACTGAAGAGGAGTGTGGATTTCTCCATCATACATTCATGACCGAATCAATATCTTACTCTACGAAGAAGAGCACGACTGCCTATCCCAACTGAGACCTTACCCATTCATCCCCGAGTCTCCCAACTCAACGTTCAACGTGGAGGGATTGAAAATAAGACGGCAGACATTCCCTTCCCTTGTGATCTGCGGAGCACGTGCAACAGAAGCCAAGAGAAGATGAGGAGTCGTGGTCAATTTTGTACAAATGTCTATCATCACAGTCAGCGCTGTCAAGTTTGCCAATATGTCTGGCTGGAGGCTAAATTTTACTTTAATGCAGAGCCATTACACTCACATTATAAACCAATGAGCGCTCGTGTCTAAAGCCCTCCATGATATAATAATGCAAGGAAGACTGAAAAGTTTTTCCGAAAAACTCATTTTTTCCTCCAACGACCAACACGTGCGAGCTTTTCCCCCTAATGATCAAGAAAATGAACCAGACAAAGAGATAACTTTATTATGGTACTCTGTAAAATAGGAGAATAGGGCAAGAATGTCCTAGTTTAGAAACATATTCATCAGTTAGACAGAAAATGTCACTCTCAAACACTCTAGCACAATGATAGGGCCACAGGGCCAGGTTGTATTGATTAGTTTATTAGAATGTGTTCAATGTCTGGAACAAGCCTGGCAGGAGAGAGGAAGAGTAATGAGAAC
Source organism: Phenacogrammus interruptus (assembly GCA_037974425.1). Taxonomy (NCBI): domain Eukaryota; kingdom Metazoa; phylum Chordata; class Actinopteri; order Characiformes; family Alestidae; genus Phenacogrammus; species Phenacogrammus interruptus. The sequence goes on from JBBPCW010000037.1 coordinate 14,667,561, forward strand.
AAGCCGATCCCTAACCCCAGAAATGCCTGTAAGCATGTGGGCTTCACGTTCAATTGTATGTGTGTACTATAAATGACTCAGCATTTCAGGTACTTACCATGAAAATGAACAACTCTGCAGTCCGTTAGAAACAAAATGACCGTGTTCTGTTGCTAATGACTATAATGCTGAAACCGGAGTGCAACTGTCATCAAACCTGGATGAACCATATATTATACTTTTCAGGTCATTCCACATTTCAACTGGCAGCTCAGGTTCTTGGCCATTGATGTATTCATACACAACAAAGGATAAAAAAATAAATGGTATTTGTATCTGGAGTTTACTACTGTTGTCTCTAAGAAATAATAAGCATATTTTCTTGTAAAAAAAAAATCTCTATAGCCATACTGTTCATATATTAAAGGGACTCACAGTCATGCGGTCAAACAGTTGACCTAAATTCCAATTCATTCTTCTTCCAAAACATCCAGAGTATCTTTGAACTGTTTCAGTTGGGGGGTAGTTGTGCCTGGAGCCTAAACAATCTATAGATCTCTCACAAGTTTAGCACTGGTGCTCTAGTTTCTATAAAAATCAACTTTTTTCCCCCATTCTAAGTCAGTCAGCAGGCCAGTGTTGAAGGCAAGGTCACCATCATGCTACTGTGTGAATGAAAATGGTAAAAAATATGTTGGGCTCTATTAATACAAACTTTGAAGAAGCACACCATTACATTTTAAGTTTGGACTGTTCGAAACATCAAATCCAGACTGAAGCTCATTCTTTCTATGCATGCATAAGGTGGATGTAAACAGTCCGTAATATGTTTCTGCTGTTAGAAAAACTTATCACAAGGTTTTTCCAACTTTATCTCAAACAAGCTTACACCAAAATGTGCATTCATAAACGTTGACATTGTCAGCTTTCCACTTCTTAAACTCTTCTGCTGCAGCTGGGCTGTTGTGCTTTGATCATATATAACTTTGGTTTAAGATGTATGGCTTTATGGTTTCTTCAGAACCGAAAGTTTTAATCTCCTGTCTCCCTCACTTTTCAAAAAGCTATACAGAAAACGCTTAAAATTTTCCTTCAACAGCGTGTCGTATACTGGGCTGACCAGCAACAGACGCAGAGGGGAATTTGCTCTGTTGTAGACTAATGGCTCATTAATTATTCTATAATAATCCACGATTTTAACAATAAAAATGAATAAAACATCACATGTAAACATCAATTATCATTTCGCAGCCAGTTTATAAAGAAATTATACCTCTGTATTTCTCCACCACATCCGTTATTACCTTTAAAGCATTACCAGTAAAGCAGGCCATCCTGCTGAAAAAAGTCATAGATAACAGTTAGAACCAGGCCCAGACTGACCATAGAGAGGATGTCCCAGTTGTCTGGGATGTCAGTTGGCCTGGTTGTTTGGACCAGACTAAATATGATCTAAACGCTGCAGCACAGTCACATCCACTCAGATGTAAACATCTCTCTGCCCTATATCTTAGCCATGTGATCGGTCTAAATCGGTTTTTAAAGCACACATCCACAAAGGGCATCATTACAGTAGTAGTGGTTCATACTTCAGTCAGAGAAGTAGCATATATCATCTTTACAGAACGGTTAAGATGATCAGACAGCATTAGAACAAAGAAGAAAAGAGAAAACAAGCTCAGAATAAGCAGTTCAGTCAGAAAATCTCCTGTACTCACAAGCACTTTGGCATAGCTACAAAGCCAGTGAGAATTATTTTCCTTGTCAGGACCGGTCAGATAATTCCCCAGTGATTTCAGTGATTTCAGGCTCTATCAAAAACATTCAGCACATTCAACATTTGCTTAAAAAAACAGTCAAGTCATGCCCTTACAGCAGATTCTACCCCTTACAGCGGATTTAAAACATATTGTTTTAAATTCTGAAAAAAACTTACATTTAGGAAAATGTAAAATAACAATCAATTAAGAGCAATTGCCCAAGATAAGAAAAATCTTCATTCTTAGGGCCATTAATCAAATGTTTGCCAATTAATTTACTATATAATCAAATAAAACATCACAATCAAAATATCTACAACTAGTTTTTGGTGACCTAGGGCCTGATTCATTAAATTCAGCAGTAACCACTGCGCCATGCAAAATTTCAGAGTATAAAGGACAGCAAAGTCTTTCTTTCAAACATCTGGGAATTTTCTATTCAAGTGAATGGCAGGAAAAGAATGGAGAGCACTGACCTACTTCTCAGTATAGTAAAGGCTACCGTTAATGCCTGTGTGTCTCAGGCCACTACTGTACAAACCACATGTGAACAAACAAACCTAAAAAAACTGTTTTCTTTGCACTTTCCTTTCCTCACACAGCACACAAAGCCCCTCACTCACAAAAAACACAGGCACTCAAGATACAAGCGAGAAAGAGAGAGGCACAGCGGGCAGCATTCCAGGATAAATAAGACAAGTGCAGACATCATACCATGCAAATCCAAACACTCATTCACTATAAAAGACACAAATTTAATGAAAACAGGGCAAAGAAAACCGGTGTGTGTGTGTTTATCCCCCGACTTTATTTCCAAAGCGTCATCAGTTTTGCACAAAAGCTGAAACAGGGATAAAGTCTTCTGGATGGTAGCCCATGAGCTTATCAGAGATACACTGAGGGCCTTTCTCCAGTTTCAGTGAAGCCACATTCACTGCTTCCTTCTTCTAGATACTTTGAGTGTTGTTTGCTGTCTGCAGTGACTTTAACATCATTTGGACGGTCTACTGCTGATGTTTAATTGGGTATATATAAGCAGAACGTGTGTACCCTGAACACCAGCACTCATTCTTGCAACCATAATCTTGTTTAATAACTTTTCACCGGCTGTCACATGATTAAAAACATTAATACAAAAAACTAAAGTACAAAATGCATCCACACATTTTAATACTTGGTCCTTAAAAGTTGTCCTTAACAACATTTTCTGTGGTAAAGAAATTCTTCATAAATTCACGGTTTATGTTTCTGTTTCGTCCACTGAATTTACTGAGAAACGTTCTAATGTACTCCATCTCGTAGACCCACGTCAAAGTCAAAAAGTCATTGCAAAGCAACTTTTGCTGATCTTACGATAAACAAAAACTGAATACCAACCACAATCTTGCTGGAAGATTCATTTAAAAGTGCACGCAATGTAAGCAATGGTTAGGAGCTCGAGTTTCCATAGCTTTGATCACAAGCATAGACCGTGATGTGATTAAAAACATGTGGCAGCCTGCCTTACCGCCTTCCATGCTAGAATATGTGTCGGTCAAAAATGTGGTGGACCTGCAGGAACATACTGACAAATGCTGCATTAAGGCACAAAAAGTTCGCCGCTCTATAAAATACTTCAAGAAAGAGTGCCACCAAAGTTACACTGCCAGGTGCAGACAAAACTTAAAAACAAATCTTTATATATTTCTGCCACACAGATACAATTTGTGGTTAAACATCTAATTCAATGTTTTCATTTAACTAATTTCCAAAGCTTCATCAGTTTTGCACAAAAGCTGTTTTCTGTTCTGAAACAGGGATAAAGTTATTTGGAAGGAAGTGTATGAGCTTAACAACAGAGATTATATTCGAGTAAGCCTCAATTGATCCAAACAAATTGCAGAGCTACAGTGTGGGCTTTTCCGCAGTTTCAGTGAAGCCACATTCATTCTTCCAAGATTCCTGGAGTGTACTTGTTGTCTGAACACTATTTTTGCCCTCCGGTAACTTCTGACACCACTTAGACAGCCAAGAGCTGGGCGATATGGCCTAAAAATAAAATCTCAGATTTTACACAATAAATCCAATTTTCTATTTTAATCGATTTTCCCCTCCCGTCCTCAAAATCAAACTAAAGATGACAAGTTTTAACTTTATTTTGTTTAGATTTTTTACTGTGAGGTACTTTGGGTCTAAACCTTTTAGCATGTTAATGAATCCTGGCTTTTCCACAGTATGTATGGGCACCATGTCTTTTGCAATATACATTGTTATTGCCTTCCACCATGCCCCGCTTTCATCACATGGCACTCGGACATTAACCGATAGTCGACTAGTTGACTTCAGAGGCACAAGTCGACGATAGAAATCTTTACTGTTGGTGCAGCTTTAACCCCCCAGTAAAACTGGGTGGGGGTCTTTTTCCTATTAATTTCTGTAAGTCTGATGGCAATGTTGCGTATGCGTACCCTTTGTGTCCGTGACTGCAACCTCGCCATGCCAATCTGCGCTTTGTGTGTCACCACGTGTTACATCGTGCGTTGATTGGCTGTAAAAGGCACGTGAGACAACAGCGCATAAAAACAGAGATCTGTACCTTGTTGTGAAATGAATAATAATGAAATAAGAGGTAAAATTATCGTACATTATGGGATTTTTGGAATCCCATAATGTATAATTATCGTATTATCGTATAAAAAAACGATAGTCTGGCAACACTGCTGCTAGCTAACATGGCTAATGCTAGCACGCTTGGACATTCTTCTGTGTCCAATGGCATAAAATCGAACCAATTCCATATTGCAGATGTAGCAAGACCTTTCTTGGGAACAAACACTGCTGCAGTGTTTGAGTGTGCCGTGCTAATTTACCCATGTGATTGGCTGATTCAAAGAAAAACAAAAGTGACTGAAACTAAAGGAGAATCAAAGTGATCCGTTTCTTGTTTCTCTTCAGGGCTGCTGCTTTGTTTATCCAGCCTGTACCCTCTTTACACGGCAATGTGTTCTGAACTGGACCTCAAATCTGCTCTAGAAGCTCTATAACTTATTCATTCATGTCTATCACTGTAGTAAACACCTACTAGAATTGATTTCAGATTAATCTCTATGGGCCCTCCTTGGGTAGGGTCTAGGCCAATCAATCACCCACAGGCTCCTGACAGTTATTTCCTATGTATCTGGTTATCCGTACCTCATAAAATAACCTATGAGTGCAGGTACAAGACAGGTGTAATAAACTGGCAATTCAGATAGACTTCAGAAAGATAGACAGGCAGATTTATGCCATACACTTTCACTAGAATGTCAAGATGCAGTAGCATACTTTAAAAACTCCACAAACAAAACTTCCTTCCCATTTCCAGAACAGCAACCCTGTTTGTCTCTGCAAGATAGCGGAGGAGTCCTAAAGGCATCATTGATTCCTCCAAAGAGGCCAAGCAGGTGTTTAATGGTAGAGAGAGTGGTCCCAGGTTGCAATGTTGACAGACAGTGAAAAAAGCATAGTAGGGTGGAAAGCTCTGGTGGAGTCCAATGTCTGGAGCGCTGCATGAGTACAATCAGAAGCTGCCCTCAACCCCCTCCCCTGCTTGTACACCGTGCCACGTGTTGGTAAAGCACCTGTGAGTGCGACAGCCTCCCCATCAGCCCTCCCCCTCCAGCTTAAGCACAGCTGACGTTAGCGCTGACCCTGTGTGAAACTGCTTTCTCTGACTCACTGACTGGAGGGCCATTGTGGAAATCCACTTCAGCTGAATGTTTTAAACATTGCTAGAATGTGAGGGATGCTCTGTGCTTGCTTGAGCAACAGAAACAGGCTCCCAAAAATGAACAAGATGGAAAGATTAATATTGTTTTCATTCAAAAAAGTATTATGGTTTACAGATGTAATCAGGGAAATAAAGCAATTATAAAAGGAAGTGTTTTATTTTTACAATAATGGACAAAGTGACATGCTCAAATATTTTAACAAATTTGTTCTGTGTAGTAAAGGGGTAAACTTGAGTCATCAAAACCTACAATTAGACCTCGGGTGCCTAAATATCTGCTTGTAACTGCACAACAGTGATGCGTGGGTCGCCTTGTAACCCCATGAGTCAGGCAGAGGGTGCTGGTAGCTGTGCAACACAAAAAACACAAGTACAAAAAAAAACCCATTTCAAATAAGACAGATTTAATTAATTACAGTAATCCAAGTTACGTTCCACGAGCACCCGAGTATTGTAAAAAAAAAAAATGTAAAAAAAAGCTGCGTTGTGTTGTAGTAAAAAAAATGCCTATTTTTATAGTGTAAACTATATTGCAAATCTACCATCATCGCGATATCAATATGCCGAGACGCAGACCTCTGTGCAGCTGGTGAAGAAACTCCAGGCTGTTTTTAGTTCCAGTCCGCCCCTGCTCTGAGTACAGCGGTACTTAACCATCCCAAAAGTGTTTTCTTTGTGTTCTCACGACAGTACAAAAACATTTATACAGTTATATTTTATGTGGAAATGTAGCTGAATTTATGTTAATATATGTTACAAAATTAGTAAATGATATTTATTAATAGTTTATCACTAAAAATGCATGAAGATTTATATATTGCCATGAATTTCCTCAAGCAGTCAGAGCCCTCAACTCACTGCCAGCAAAGACCTGAAACTCAAATGTACACACACACAAACCCAAACAACACACAAAGCACTTAAAAATAAGTGAATAAAAGAACAAAAACCTAAACACAAAAGACACACAAATGGGACTGTTGCACAACACACTTCATATTGTCTACCTCATACTAAATTTGCACCAGTACAATTTGCACGTTTCTGTCTTGTCTTGTCTAAGATATCTCTGGCAATGACTTGAAACTCACTTCTCCTTGAACCCCTTGCACACTTTTGTATTGTCTATTGTCTTGTCTTTGTTTATTGTACAGATAGACAACAAACTGAAACTTTAGTTTAGATTTGCATTTATGGGTAATGACTAGTTTATATTTATGGGTAATTTCTAGTTCCTAGTTTTTATATTCTTATATTTATTTCTTAGACAGAATGCACCATGGGGGGGCCTGTGTGAAACAGAATTTCAATACCCTGTATACTGTGCATATTGTGGTATTGACAATAAACCGCTCTTGAATCTTAAATTGAATTTGCACCAACAATTATTAGTCCAGTTCTAAGAAAAACGGACTGAATCCAAATCATTTCATTTTAAACTCAGCTTAATACATTACCCTTAACAAAATTGTAAAGGAAAGCCTGCATCCCACAATTAATTAACGCAAGCATGTTTTCTTTTTGGTGCTCGTATTGATGTCATAATAGTGTGCTACAGCGACATTTCCTCACCGGAGCATATCCAGGAGTTCAACCTTCTCCTGGAGTGTCTTACTCCATCTCTTCACTTAGCTGCATGGCCAGGAGGCGCAGGACGCTTGGGCGGCAGCCTATAACCGCTCCTTTTGGTTGTGCAAACATTCTAAACAACAGTAGCTTTAAAATAAAAATATGAAATTCTCTGAAACACACTAAGGTAGAAATGCAAAACAATAGATAAATAAAAAACAAGCACAGTCTGAATGGAACAGTCCAGAAGGCTCTGGATGTGGCCACGCCCCCTACACTGACTTATAATTAGCTGAATTGATATTTGGATATTTATGTTACAAAATTAGTAAATAGTAAATTAGTAAAATGCATAAAAAACATGTTGCCATGAAAAAAGCAACAACAAAAAAAAGTGAATATTTGCAGGTTCTGCGTTATTGTGGAGATTTCCACGCACAACCATCAGTTAGGTTCTCTGAAAAAATCTTCATTACGACTGAATCAACAGCTGATCTGCGTAGAAGTGGGGGGTTACAGCCCGTTCACACCCGCACACTCATGCCAGCCTAATAAAAACGCCTGATTAGTGCTGACTTGTGGTATCTGACACCAAGACATTAACAGCAGGTGGGGTGTCCATGGATCTAAATGGCTTTTCCTGAAGATACTCGTTAAGATGGAGATCTTGGGAATTTGGAGGCCAAACCAACACATCTGTATCGACTCTACCTCATGTTCCTCAAACTATCCCTGAAATGTTTGCAGTGTGATGGGGCACAATAACCTAATGAAAGAGAACCTGGTCTGCAACAGTATTTAGTTAGATGGTGTATGTCGATCCACATCCACATGAAGGAACCAGGGTTTCCCCTGCAGATTACTGCCCAGAACATCTGTCTCTACCAGCTTACTTAAGATGAGACAGACCTTTATTATTGTCACTGTTGCAGGAACAATGAAACGACATTTAGCAGCTCTCTGCTAGCTGTATGAGAAACATAGTGCAACACACTTTTTCGTAGGGCATCCTGGTGCCATCTATTCCATATACCGTATTTTTCGCCATATAAGACGCTCCGGAATATAAGACGCACCCAATTTTAAAGGAGGAAAA
>JBBPCW010000037.1:14693787-14717221 GCA_037974425.1 Phenacogrammus interruptus
TAGTATCGATACCACGGTATTAGATCCTAGTATCGTACCGAAGTCAAAATTGTGGTATCGAGCCATCCCTAATATAGATAACGCAAATATGAACAAGCCATAAAGCCCCTTCAGGTGTTTAAAGCTATAAATAGCAGCAAGAAGTGTGCTGCTATAATTAATTAAGCAGGACGCATGTTCGGGAGCTCACCTGTCCAGACTGGCAGTAATTGTATCCCATCTCTCTGGATATGATCCAATTAGCATGCTCCTCTATTGTTGCCATGTCAGGGAACTTCACAGGACTGCTGAAGTAGTCAAACTCCAGCTCAAGACATGGGGTTTCCTAATCAACACAGACAGTAAGAGCAAGGAACATGATGAAGTGAAAAGTCATACTAATTAAGAAAAAAGGATCTTATAAATTGCTTCCAACAGCCCAAATAGCAAACAGCTGCGTACCAGCAAACACTGTGTCAAATATAACCCTGCAAAGCTGATACCTTATTAGGGTTGGAGCCTGTGACGCCGATGGGGTTAAGCAGATCTTCTAGACCATGTGGGACTGGCCACAGGTTTAGTGCCATCTTCCCAGAGACCAGTGTGTGTGTGTAGTCAAACAGGTTCACATTTCCCCAAGCCAGTGGGCAGTGCTCCTGAGAGAGATGCCACCCAATCATTATTTCACTTATAAGATGGTAATTAGGAACAGCACAACACTAAACCACTACACAAAAAAAAAACTTTCATTAACTGATGCAGCTATACATGTTGTATTTTTAAGTAAGAATGATGCCAAGACACTGAGCACAGCATCAATAGTTAATTCTGTGGATGTCTTCATGACCTGCGTCTCTACCGCTTATGTAGTCTTACCAGAGGCTCAATTACGCATGAGCTGGTCACACCACTACCAGACACTAGAGTAAACTTTAACACAGACAAAAGGACAACCGTCTCAGTCACGCTACTCAGAATTAAAACAGTATCAGCTTAAACTGAGGTGGTACCTCTTTTGCTCCCTTCCTCCCCTTCACGGAGCATATGGACAGACACAGACGGGCAGCCCGGGGAATGTCAGGAATGTACATGTCATACGTAAGCCACTCGTTCCATCTAAAAGCGGTGGAGAGAAACAAAATGAAACACATTCAAGCACTAGAATGTGTTGTGCAGTCTGTCCCAGGTGTTTTGGCAGTAGACCAGGTTGTGCACTACCTTGGATTTGAACATGGTACACGTTGTGTGTTTACATTGTCACACATCTGCTCTCCTCCATGATAGATCCCTGTCCGGACATAAATCTACAACACAGAGAAAACATCTGTGAGCTACCACTATCTAAAAACCATATAAGAGGAACATGATTTAATATGATGTGAATGCTGTTGCCTCATTAAATACATAGCCTTAATTATCTCCTACTAAAAAAACAAACACAGAGACACACTGACAGACTTTCTACTCTGCCAAACAGAGTTAAGATCCTGTATAATCTTACTTCTGAAATCTTGTCTAGTCCATCTAACCATGAAGCATATGACACAAAGCAGTTACTGCACCAAGCAAACACTGAAGGATCAGAGGCCCATATAATTAAGCACCTTATCAATATCTCGGATGTTCACATTGACGTATGTAGCACAAAGGATGCGTATCCTCAGGGTGCTGTTGATGGTCCAGAGAGATTTGCTGGAGGCTTCCCCGTTCATGTATGGTGTGGCTGTGGAGATGCGGCGCGAGTAGGAGGGCATGGTAAAGTTATCCATGGGCAACTGAGAGTATAGGCTATCCTTAGACATCAGCATAAGGTTTGGCATTCGGCCCAGCATAATGCAACTCCTCACATACTGTGTGCAAGAGAGAAATTTGTTTTTATCACAGTCATGTGTAGTGATGAACAAAATTTTCCTAAATCCACTATGCTATTTATAGCTAGCTAAGCACTACTTTCAGCTGTGCTGTTTGGTATTGAGAAAGACAACTGAAGGACTTCAAATGGAGTGTGTACACAGACTACTTTGGTGTGGTGTGAAAGGCAAAGGAATGGAAAGAAAAAAAGACAGGCAGAAGATCTCAAAGTGGTCCTCTTAAATTAAGCAACATAGTCAGCAAATGTTACAAACGTCAATTTGGGACAACTGCAATACGCAGTGGACTCAACATATCAGGCAGGCTGGGGACATATATGTGTTCTTAGTTAGAGTATCCATTATATTGTGTACCTTATATTGACTGATTGGGTACTTTTCCAGTAGGTACTCATCACAGCCACACACTTTGAGGATGTATTTGCCCTGGTACTCCTGCACGCACATCTTCAGCTGCTCAGCTGACAGCAGCATGCTTCGTGTCTTTTTTCTGATGGCTTCTGCTATCACTTGCTCGGGGACGCAGTCATGGTTTATTTTCAGGGTGTACTTCTGTTTGTCGTTGTTAGGTGACACAATCACCCAGATGACCACAATGATCTGACCTGGATTTGAATTTAAAATAAAAATAAAAACAATGAAAAAAAAAGATTACTGAAATGCAAAAGAGGGCATGGATTAGTTTTTTGATACACATTCAAACGCAACGAAGAGAAAGAACAGAACTATGTTTTTATCTAAATCATTCAGAACATCGTTAATACGGTCATTTAATCATGATCTTGTAATAAAGTGCTGAAAGAACTAAATGCATGAAGTCTGTTGAGCATGAATTCATGTGCTTCGCTGCCAGAGGCACTCACTCTCGCTGGAAAAACAAAAATGTCATATGCTTTATGAGTACTAAGAAACAAACTGAAAACAGTATGAATGAAGCAAAAAAAATTGTTATATTAAAGGCATAAATACAGGCAACAGTAGTCCCCATTTCCCATTAAACCTACAGCCACAGATAACAGCTGTTCCCTTTACCTTTGTCTAATTTGCCAAAGATGTGCTTGGGAAGCTCGGTTGATGATTCCACATTCGGAGGGTAGACATATAACGCTCGACTATGGGGTCCATTGGCGTCTCGGAGCTCTACTGCATCTTTGCAAACATTAAGTATATTTCTCCTGAAGTCCTGCACTTCAGGATCTTTCACTAAATCAAACTCACACACTGGCATGCCAATTGCAAAACCTGAAACAAATCAAATGTGAACAGACATTAGTTTGACAAATCCTTTCAGAAAATGCACAGATAGATATAATTAACCAGACACGCAAAGAAGTTGAACAGATCAGTGGTTAGTGTTTTCTCTGCTCTTCTACAATTACTCCAACCCAGCCAATGCTAAATAACTAGTTAAAGGTGCATGAAAGCAGGGAATGCATGAAAAACAAAACCAAACAAATTATAATTTTAAAAAAGCACCAAAAAACACCAACTGCTATTTGATTCAAAATTAAATACACTTACAATGAAAACTCCAATTATTACTCATCTGCACTGTATATTTACAAGAAAAGCACAATATTTTAAATGCAAAAGCAGAGGATCTTAAATAATCTTTTCCTACCAAAATGATCAGGTTCAATGGTATAAGGAATAGACATCACCAATTTTAATATTCATTTTACACTCTTGCATTATATAGGCTCAATTTGAATTTGGGCACTCAGAAATAGGCCCCTGGGGGGGGCTCTTTGTGGAGCTCATACCTATTTCTCGGTTAAGGATTTTCTCCTCTCTATTACCCACGGGTTCAATTACTTTTAGGAAAGGCTGGAAAAGCCTGAGATCACAGAGTCTCCTTGTCTCATCATAAAACTCTTCCCGCTCAGCCTCCTGTGTTACACTGACGAAAATGTAAGAGGTCTCTTCCTGTAACAGGTGGTGGAGCGGGTACTTTCTGGCTTCCTTAAACAGTTCATGCTTGATGGTGTTGAGGGTGGCCTCACGGAGGCACTCCAGCGTCAGGATCATGCCGTTGGGCAGCAGGCAATCCACCAGAATCCTGGGGGGCATCAAGTGAATGCCCCATAGTTCTCCAGAAGAGGGTCTTGGAGGCATGATCTCTAGTCCTCACAATCTTGCAGTACAGGGAAAATAAACCAACCAACCAACTGAAAAAGAAAATGATCAGACAACATCATACAAACTGTTCCACACAAATTAACAATTTTCTCACCGTTTGCAATTATTACAGTAGCAGCCTAAACTGGCTGAACTGACTGATAGCACACTTGTTTTTTTGACGCTGCTATACAACACTCTCAATAAATGTTTGCCCTAACTATTTGCCCTAACATAATGCACATTCAGTGTTTTGCACTCACTACGGAAAATAATTGTGCACAGGTCTTTCAGTTATACTTTTTCTCCTTTTAATCTAGTCAATGTTCAGTGTTTGCATGCAATTTTCAAACAATGAAAACACATCCTAAAATCAAGGCAGCAAATAATGTTTACCCATTTATTGTTCAGTTTTTGTTGTAATTTTGCAAAATAAAAATAGCTTATGTTGTTAAACATGGCTATTTGCAGCAAAATAAGCCACTGTTTAATCTACAAAAACAGACTTAACAAACGTCAGTAATGTAATTTTTTGCGCATGCTGCCAACTACTATTGGTGAAACGTCTATTAGAAGTTGAAAGTCATTTGAACACACAGTTTAGTGTGTTAGTTTCCAGAGTGAATATTTGCTAACAAAAAACACCACCTGATTTTCAAACCAGGAACAAGTCCTACCTTGCAAAGCAATGTTAAAAAACAGGTGTTTAAAAAGGAAAGCAATCAGAAGGAAACTAAAACGGAGGAGGTGACTGTTTAGCTGTCTAAAGTAAACCCATAGAAAACGTAACAAAAAAACATCACATCCATGCAAAGTTTACTGGAACAGTCCATACATACAGCGCCCTCGTTAAGTTCCAAACGCATTCATGTCAGTTAACATTGGAACACCAACCAACTGACTGTTTTGAAGTCATCTTCCAAACAGCCTCATTTCCCAAAACTTACACTGAAAACAGTAACACACTAAACTGTGATACTGACCTCCCCACTCACTGTCTCCATTATTATGATATAGGACAGAATAACACAACATAGAAGATACAGTAGATGTCCACTGAGACACCAAATGTATAACACCATAGTCATAGCAAACGTGGAGACCTCACTGACTGCAGTCTCAATAACAAAACAAGATGTGTCATCCAGCAGCTTACGGGAATAAAGGTATGATCCCGTATCTGAGTCACGCTGCAATGAAAAGAATTTATCACTCAGTAAGAGGCGAGTTATTTCCGCTTTACATGAAGCCAAAAATATTTGGCACTTCTCACACAAGTGGATGACTCGTTTTTTTTCCCTCCCTATGGACAAGTGCATCTCCAAGAGTTAAGACACTGTAGACAAGTCGCACCACGTAGTCACTCCACTTCAAGGAATCCTTTGAAATATGTAGATCCCTCTACCTTAAGAACAATCACAAATCAAACAGCTCTCTAATCTTAACTTATTTGAATCAAAATTTGAGTGCATTCAAGTTGTGAAACAAAAACACAGACAGATCCAGTCCTTCAAACTGGTAGTAGAGGTTTAAATGTATATCAAACTGGCAATAGAAATACTCACCTTAATACACCTTTATGGTGACCTGAAAAGCTCCAGCTTCATACTGGAAACCTTCAGCTGAGTTTTCAGGAGTAAACCATCAGTTCTCCAAGTAATACGCCTTTACACTGCTTGTGTAGTGTTCTGTAAAGATCGCAGAGGGAATATATCTGGTTTGGTGATAACTCATATATTCAAAACAACACTCAAAACCATGAAAACCAGCTATATTTACATATTAAAAATGGAGATCTTACTCCCTCTGACTAAAATGTCAAATTACTTCCTTAGAGAGATTATCTAAGAAAAATATCTCAGTCATAAACAGCCATATTGATCAGAAACCCCCAAGCAAATAGTAGAAGAGCAGACACCTAAAAAGAGACAAAACAGCACAGACACCCAAGAAATGACAACACAGCACAGATACCAAAAAAAGACAATAGAGCACAGACACCCAAATAAGACACAAAATAGCAAAAAGACAACAGCAGTCAAACAAAAATCAGCAAAAATAGCAAAGACAACAGCAGTCAAACAAAAAAGAGAAAATAGCACACACTCCCAAATAAGAGAGAAAAAGCACAACCCCCCCTCAAAAAATTCACAAAACAGCACGACAGTGTGTTAATCACACCCAGTAAACAGGCAGATCCCTTTCGAAACGGACGGTTGTTCAAGTGTATGTGGTTTATATTCTAATTCAATAAAATCTAGTCAAACCTCTCTGATGCAAATGATGTTACCTAACTGCCACAACCAAGTGTCCTGAGTGTGAGCCGGGAGTTTAGAAGGAAACCCCTGAGCTCGGCTGCTCCCTCTCTGTGGTTAATCCGTTTATTTCAGCCCACTCTCCCTCTGGAGCTCCACTGCTAACAGGCTAATACAGTCTCCCCAGCCACATAAAATCGCCTCAAATTCAATATAACTCACGTTTTCTGGTGCTGCCATCTGGTCACAACTAAAAACATGCTCTCTGGGCTTAACATACCCCCCTCCTTTATTTTATAATCGCACTAGACATAAATAACAATCCACCTAAACCAGCACGGATGCCTGAAGCTCTGGTGGAAGTGAAGCTAGCTAATTAGAATGGGAGTGTCCGAAATCTTCAGCTAAAATAAACCGAGGCGAGTCTCTCAAACTCAAGAGTGTAAATTACAGCCAGACAGCTGTGGTAAAGCTGATAGATTGTAGTATTTGGGTTTAAAATTGGTGCCATGTTTTATTTCTGTCGAAAAAATGAAGAACGTTAGCATAGCTCAGCCGCCTGGCTAGCAGATGGCTAGGCTATGCTAGCGTTCTCTGATGTGGAGAAGTTTGTAAACAAAATTTCGCGACCGGTCAACACTGAGCTTTTAGAGAATTTCATCTTTGTTGTGCAGCCAGGAAGCTGTGTCGTAGTGGTTTATCCCCTCAGGTGGTAAGAGGGGTCAGTTGAAAAGCTGTCGGTGTCGGTTGAAACCTACGCACCGTATGGGGGAGAGATTTTGGAGTAGTCCGAGGCTGGGTCGCTCCTCTCCAGGCGGCTCCAAGGCCTAGCCGCCCCGTCCCGACACTCCGGCTCTCTCCATGGCAACGGACGGCTCGGCTCGGCTCGGAGGCAGAAATGTCTCATTACCGAGAGAGGATAGAATACACCATTTCCACTACAGGCTCACCAGACGCTGACAAGCAGGAAAACGCCACAGTCATGTTAACATGTGAACTGAGCTCTAAGAGGAGCCGGTCTAAACCTCAGAGGACAGTCTCCTCTTCTCCAAACAATCCTGCTCCCGCGAGAACTGCTGAGACCTGCTCAGTCTCCAGCAGCTCCTCTCTCAGAACCCCCGCAGAACACAATCAAGATGAGTAGCTGATCACACAGTCTGTATAACAGACAACATTAAAAAAACCCAACCCAACCCAATAAACCACTGAATGTAGTCTACACTATGTGGACAAAGGTATTGGGACACCTGACCATTCCACCAGCAAAGACACTGACCCTGCATTCAAATACACATACTTCAGTCTAGCCTTTGGAGCTTTTAAGATTAAGCGCTTCGTTGGAAGTAAGAGGGCTTGGCCACACCATGAAGAAAACAGGTTTGTCCCAAAACGTTTGGCCATACACAGAGGGAAGTGAAATCAAGGACCGACCATGTCTACACCATGTGGACAAATGTATTGGGGCACCTGGCCAGTCCACCAACAGACTTTAATTCAGCCCTTGCAGCTATTAAGATCAAGCACCTTCACTGGAGGAAAGGGGGCCTAGTCATGAAAAAAATAAGCGTGGCTGCATGTTTGTGTTTAGGAATCATTAAAACCATTTAATTCCTGTCATTGCAGAGGACTCATTTTATTGTAGCGTAATTGTTATAAATTAAATTATAAAAGTTTTATTATATGAAAGTGTAAAATGTAATGGGACACGCCTGTTTTTCAGGGTTTGGACTACACCCCTTCCTTCCAGTGAACAGCAATTTTAATGCTTCAGCAAACCAAACCATTTTAGACAACGCCATGCTTCCAGTTTGAAGAAGAACCTTTTCTTTTCCAGCATGGCTGTGTCCCAGTGCACAAAACGAGCTCCATAAAGACATGGCTGGAGGAGGAGTTCAGTTCAACCCCATCCAGCACCTTTGGGATGAACTGGAACGGAGATTGTGATCCAGATCTTCTTGTCCAACATCAGTGTCTGACCTAAAAAATGCTACAAACTGAATGAGCATAAAATCCAACAGAAACTCCAAAATATTGTGGAAAGCCTTTCAAGGAGAGTGGAAGCTGTTATAGCTGCATAGAGGGACCAACACCAGATTAAAGTCTATGTATTTAAATGTAGTGCCATTAAATTTCCTGCTGGTGCAATGGTCAGGTGCTACAAGATCTTTTTTTCTATGTGTATTATGGAGCAGAGTCTGTAAAAGAGGCAACTATTAAAAGAACACAAAGCAACACAATACAGCATGTTGTGAAATAAACCACTGACAATGTATGCTTTCACAGTCTGTATTAATCTATGTGTTTGTGGAAGAAAGCGTGTGGAACCATTAAAGACATTAAATTCCTGTCTTTTCCAGTCATTTCTGAAAAGTCAATTTGTTTGATTTTTAAATATGATCATTGTCAGAATCAGAATCCGGATGGTTAATTGATCCTGGAGGAAACTGATTTTGACTGACAGACACACAGAGACACAGAGGCAAGAACAATATAAAATATATAAATCTAAATACATTTTTAAAATCTGTAGAAAAAACTGAAAATACTCTATGATATATACACAAATGCTGGGTATAAACATGAGCCAAATACAATTTGTTACAAATACAGCGTCCATTTGTTCCATTATTTACTAATTTATAATTATTATGATGTATTACTATTTAATATAATAACAACACTAAAAACAATAACATAACAATAATAACATCCTTATTATTAGTGTTGTTGTTGCTATTATTACTATAATATTATTATAGTTGTATTATTATTATTACTATCACTATCATTATTATTATTTCTGTTATTATTGGGCTTATTTAGGTCCTAATTGTTGTTATTGTGTGTCTGTGCAGTCTTATTACACTGAAGTGCAAAATTGTCAATCACATTTCTGAGTTCTCGCTTAGATGTGGACCGTACCAACTCGAAAGAGGGTGGTTTCAATTCTGAATGTTGCATTTTCTCGAGGCTTACTGTTGTTATCTGGGTGACAGTTTGAGTATTATTTTCAGAGACTACACAACAATTAAACAGATGGAAAATACCAGAACACCGGGTGCGTTTTTTGCTTTTATTCGCGATCCTGCTGTGAGGTGACACCCCTTTTCTGGAGGCGTCAGGCGAGGTACTCGTCTAGGTGGAAGAAGTTGTGCGGCTCCGAAGGATGCGGGAAGATGGCGATGAATGTCCAGAACAGAGATGCAGTTTATCCAAGTGCCGATTACTGCAGCACGTACAGCCTTCAGCCTGTCACATACGGCAACGGCAGTCCTTATTTCCCTCCGGTTCCAGGTAAGACAGTCTGTGATCTGTATATTTATATATTTTATCGTTGCATTGTGTCGCGAGGCAGAGGCTGTGCATCCTCACTGCTGCAGCAGCAGGTGAAACAAACAACATTAACGGTCTCAAATGTTCTTCTTCTAACATTTTTGTTCGTTTTCGTGAGACTTCCCAGCCTGCTCGAACAGAAATTAACAGCTTTACTTTGGTCTGTCAGTGGCTGGACTGATCCTTGTTACCATGTTTATTAACACACGGAGATGGTTTACGATTCATAATCACTGATTTATCTCCTCTCACCTTCTCTCCTAATGAGCACCAACTTTCCTCTGAGCAGATTTTGCTCTGCAGCTGTACAGATCAGCTAATATTCGTCATTGTGTTCAGGGGGCCAATGACTGCTCAAAACGTGCCTTTATTCCCTTACATTCTCTTTTATAAAATATCTCAGATGTAGAAGTAATGATCACCACGCTGATATCCTGCAAAAAAGCCCAAGGCCCACTCTTTGCATGAGCATCCACAGCTGGGAGGGAATTGCTCTATTGAACTATAGCAGGAGTGAGTCATCTCTCATCAAACACTCTAAACAGCAGACCTTGATCAGGTTAATGGCTCCATCAGTGTATTTTGTTAGAGAAGGCATTTGGTGGGCTCACACCAAGTTTTATTGAGCTTACTCCTATAGAGACCATTACTATAGGATCAAATGTGGGGTTGCCTGTGCTTTTGCATTGTGGTCAGACTGCAGATGAAGCATGGCTTGTCTTATTGTTTGTCTAAAACCTTATTTCTTACAGCAGTTTGCAGCAAAGTATGGCACATCTGAATGTGAGTCCTTGATCAGAAACAGGAGAAATATCTCACCAGTGTTCTGCACCAGCAGGTGCTGTAAGACAAGCTCCTGCACCAAACAGTTTCTACCTTTACCTTCTCGTGTGCTCAGCACAGCTTGCATTATAGATGCCGAAGGGTAGCATCTTTCACTGAAAGATTTTGCCGTCTTCCAACTACTGTGAAAAAAAGGTGATGCTTCCACTGCAGTTGTTGCCCGTCTGTAGGTTAAAACCGTGGATGAAATCTGGGTGGAAGAAAAACAGGCTTGTCCCTCTGACCTTGATCTGATCTGCTACTATGTTGGTCCTGTTTGGGCCTATTTCTGGACTTGTGTTCTCTGATGACCAAGACGTATCAGGTTTGTCTTCTGGCATCAGAAAGATCGAGGGGGCAGAATAAGAACTGGTGAGGAATAGTTTTGCATGCGGATAAATAGCTCAAATCTATACTGAACCGATGTTTTTCCGATCAGTTGTCAATTTGGAATCGTGTGGAGATCTTGGTACATATTTCTCCTTCCTTAAATTTCAAGACTTTTATTCAAAACACTCCTGGCATTGACCCATCCTCCGTTTGTTCAAGCGGAAGCAAAACAGTAGTCTCTTGCACTCTGATGCTATTTCAGTCCACCGAATCATTGTCGTCACAACTAATACAGTGGAAACGTTGGGACAGCAGTGCAGCAGCTGACGTCCAATCCCGCCACTCAGCCGCAGAGCAGCCAAAGCAATGTGCTCACAGATTAGGGCCAAAAATGTCCACAGTCAAGTAGGCAGGAATCAGCCATAATCACATCTATAGTGGGGGATGCAGAAAGGAACACTTTTGCTAGAAAGAGTCTCTGTGTCTTAACAACGGGGGCTGAGGACGGCCTTACATTGCTCACTAAACTGTCAGCCTCATGCAGTTCAGCCGTGCTATTCTGAGGGAGGCTAATTTGATGCACTTGATTGCATATGTCTTTTCGACAGGGAGCTGCATTATCGTTTTTTTTCTTTGCCATGTTCTTTTCTCCTCTGAATCTTATGTGCTGTATGTGGCTTGGCTTTCAGGTCCAGAGGTTGTTCTGAAGCCGCCTCTGAATCTAATGTGTCAGCAACAGTCTCAGGCCTTTCAGCCAGTATCCCCCAGCCAGACACTGGGGCCACCCCCAGTGATGATGCCCCCAGACCCCCTTGCTTTTTCCCTCTGCAGCCCCTTGCCTGCCAAGCCGCTTCCCCATCTGCAGCTTGTTCCTAGCTCCCCCATTACAGTGCCCCCAGTCTCCAATCAACTCCCTGAGGAGGATTCCCAGAAAGTGGGCCCTACGCTGGAGGACACTACGCTGGAGGAGCTGTGTAAGCCTCTGTACTGCAAACTGTGCAACGTCACACTCAACTCAGCCCAGCAAGCACAGGCCCACTATCAGGTGAACAAGCTTTACTGAAAAATGCACAGCAATACACTTTCTATTCTATTCTGTTCTGTTCTATATAATTGACTTCTAAAATTGTGTCTCCCCAGTTTAATATGGAACTTATTTGTATTCTGACTCAGAATCATATTTGTAGAATATTACAAATTACTCGACCTTGATATGGTTGTTAAGTTTTGCATGATACCTTTTCCGTTATGAAATTTCTCAATACAAGAATGCTAATAGTGTTACTCATGATATCCTGGGTACAGTCCTTGTAGCGAAAATGTGACGCATGCATTAATTTCATTCCAGGGCAAAAACCACAGCAAGAAGCTGCGAAATTTTTATGCTGGTAGTCAGCAGCCACCCCCTATCAGAATACCAGAGGAAGTAGAGCCAGTTTCACAGCAGTCCCTCTCCTCTCCACCCACAGAGACTGCTGCCGCAGTGGCCAAGCAGGTAAAACTCTACATGTTTTTTTCCTTTCCACTTCACCAGCTTTTGTGCACAGTAGAGGCAAGATGGCCTGCCTTGCATCTCACGCACCTTCCTTTTTCACAATCACCTGACAAAAAGCCACAGCTTTAAGTGTAGTTTGATCGTGTGGTGTCACTCTGTAAGTCTTCATTCAGCAAAGCCGGTGTGATTGTAATCAGAGACAGCTTCTGAGCCAGGGAGTCTTTCATTGCCTCTACTTCTCTCTTGCCTGCAGACGCCCTTTAAGGGCCCCAGCCGGGTCATCCTGGCCACAGAGAATGACTACTGCAAGCTGTGTGATGCATCCTTTAGCTCCCCCGCTGTGGCGCACGCCCATTACCAGGGCAAGAACCACGCCAAGAGGCTCCGACTCGCCGAAGCCCAGCAAAGCTCCAGCTCCTCGTGAGTTTCGCAATGCCACCGGATATCTAGTTTTTCAATTTGCTTTCTGTACAAATGAGCATGTTTTAGCAGCCTTTTCCTCCAGTTGTCTAATATAAAACACAGATGTAATCTAAAATCAATGATATTAATATATTATTAATAACAATACAGTTGAGACCATGTTTGTGACTGTACTACTTTGGAAATAATGCTAAAGCCCACACCTTTACTCCATTTCCCATGACTAATCAGTACACAAGACATGACATTTCACCTTTGGTGAAAATATAATGTAAACATCTGTTTCATTTAAATAAGCAAGACCTTCTCTTCCTGCCAAAAGAAACACTTTGATGAAAGCTGAGCAACCCATTTTTTCTTACTTAACTGAGAAGTATCAAGAATGTTTTTAAATATCCTAAAACCTTAGATGGGATAACACACAGAAGCCGTTGTGAAAATGATCCCGTCCTAGTGTGGTTTGCTTTTGTAATGGTTAAGGTCTGGACCTGAGTGAACAGGGCAGGCATAAAGGTCATTTTGAACAGAAGATCCTCATCTGTTAAGTGTAGTGAAAGGGGAAGTTCATGCCTAGCCTGCAGTTTTGCATGTAGGAAAGATTTGTTCCGTTTGGTTTTCGCTTCCGTGTGTCTTTCAGTGATAGCCAGGGAGCTCCTTTAAACACTCATGTGGCTGCGAGTGATAACAAGAGTGGGAAGATAGGACACTGCATCCTGCTAAACACTTGATCGTATCAAACCCAGCCAAGCCCAGCCTAGTCTCAGCACACTCATTGTGGGAGGAGAATTATGAAAGACATAATTAAAGTGGTGTACTTTAAACAGCACAAAGCATCGTCTTACATTTCCAGCACTATGGTGTTACCATAATCAAAGCGATTTCCTCAAAACTCATAATTTATAATTCATAAGCAAGTTCATTTAATAACTACTATGACACTGTGTGATATTCTGTGTCAAAGATGAGCCAAAAGATCCTCACAGAGCTGTTTTTACAGAGATACAGCAGACCTTGCACAGAGACGTTCCCGAAAAGAAGGGAATGAGTACAGACTCAACAAGAATCGCAGGACACACATGAACACCGCCATGCCAGGTACACGTGGGAACTAAAGAGAGCCACAGCTAATGTGGACAATCATGTTTTGAATTGTATTAATTGTGTGTAGTTGGTTGATTGCCTACTATTTACAACATATATGTGTTAATTAACATTATATACATATATATGTGTATGTATGTATATGAATTTGATTTGTTTTTAATATGTGTATATATATGGATGGCCTAGTGGTTAAGGCATCCGCCCTGTGACCAGAAGGTCCGGGTTTGATCCCCAAGGCCGCTAGGCACTGCTGAGGTACCCTGAGCAAGGTACCGTCCCACACACTGCTCCCCGGGCGCCGTGTTCCTGCTGCCCCCTGCTTCACTTGGTGAATGGGTTAAATGCAGAGGTTGGATTTCGTGCTGTTCACACTGTGTGCTGTGGTGTGTTTACGTATGACAAATGGTCACTTTCAGATTATATAATATACACACATGTACACATTAATTACCAGAGTATGTGTGTTTAAAGTATGGATGAAACAATACATAATTTTTTGAACAGATACACCTCAGCCCTCTTTTGAATTTGAATGCAAAATACGTAATTTGAAAGTGCCCATTCTGTCATACGCGAACACACCACAGTACACAGTGGGAACAGAAAGAAATACTTCCTCTGTATTTAATCCATTCACCATCCATTCAAATGAAGCAGCAGGCATTCGGGAACACAGCGCCCAGGGAGCGATGTGTGGGGGCGGTACCTTGCTCAGGATACCTCAGAGGTTCCTAGTGGTCTTGGGAACTGAATCCACGACTTACTGATCGCAGGGCAAACGCCCTAACCACTAGGCCACCTGCTGCACCCAAATGTTTGCCATTGACAGTGTTTTCTGTAGAAGAGGGATATAAGAGACAAAGACTTAGGGACAGTTCTACAGTTAATGTTTTCAAAACATTCCATTTTTTAAATATTGAGTTGAAATCATGACCTTTGATTAACACATTTTTGCCATTTCAAGTATCACTTTTCAAGTATCTTTTAGATATCCCAGTCTACACCCTTGCAGATTCTTACCGTGTCATATACTTGCAATCAGCTTAATATCTTTTAACATCACCATAACAGCATTTCATGCTATTGGCAAATGTCAGACAACTGTAAAATGTCTAAAACAAATAACACCTTAATTCAAATGAACAAAAAATCCCTAATTTTTTGGTTCTAGTGCTTAACCTTAACCCTGACAAAAGTTTCAACAGATCTGTTATTAAGTGAGCCCCTGTAGGCAGTCTATCGTGAATTATCCAAGGGGAAGTGGGATCTAATGCTGAATTCCTACAATGCAGTCGCTCGCTTTAGATGGCGATACGGTCGTGATGGTCACATGCCTGCACTCCTGTGTGGAGAGTGGCCTGCAGAGCTTAGTTTCTGGCCAGTGGTCAGAGCAGTGGCGCTAAATGCGAAATTCCTGATCCATGCTTTGGCAGCAGTGCCTTGTTTCAGAGGCTGGCAGCAGCGTTCACCGATAGTGGACCAGCCTGCACAAATCCGGCGTACCGCAGTAGTCTCGCTAAATGCAGGCATGGCGCCAGGCCTTTGGTGTTTGCAAACCGATACTCCACCCCACGTCAACTCGGCCCTTTGGACGTCACATGCATGGTGGCAGGTCTCAATCACACATGCCCTCACTGACCCTCCCTCATAGCCCCTGTCTCTCCCCTACCCACATACACACACACTCTGCACATTGCATCTTCAGGCTATCAGATGAATCATAGAACACAGCTCTGGGTTTAATCATATTGTGAAAAAAATAAACACGCCGGAAATAGCAAGGCTAAATTCCATCCAAAAATAAATGAGATTTAGTCCTTTCTTGCAACTGACTATAACTGTTGCCTGCAGCAGTATTAATACGTATCTAGTTAGGCTTTGTTTGAAGAATGCACGATTGCTCATTATACTGGCTCTTTAACATTCAGATAGACAGTGCTGTGGTCATGGAAGCCCTGTCTTCCCCTAAGGCTACTGGCATCTGTTCTCATTAGCTCATGATGAGGGCAGCAGTAAAGAGCTGCAAGCAGCTGCGTGCGAATGTTCATTTTTGCATGTGCGGTGTATATATTCCTATGCATTGAGTTCACTTAATTTGAAGTGAAATAGATAATATCAGTGCAGCTAAAAAATAAACAAACAGGAAATTGGGTTGATGTACATTTTACTCTTGACCACATCTGCATCAAATCTTTGCATCATAAATGTGAATGCACATCAAATGGGATGTCACATGGTTTTCTTTTGAATATAACCCCTTGTTATTTATGCATGTTGTATATGACATATTTAGACCACATATGCATCATTGATGTGCACATGCACATGCTAATGTCTGCAGGCAGAAAGCCGCTGTGCATACTGTGATCTCACGACTTTGTTCATGTTCATTTCAGGGCCTTATTACAATCCCCGGCCGAGGCAGCGCATCCCTCGGGACCTGGCCATGTGTGTGACACCCAGCGGGCAGTTCTATTGCTCCATGTGCAACTCGGGGGCCAGCGAGGAGGCCGACTTCCGTCTGCACCTGGAGAGCAAGCAGCACAAGAGCAAAGTGTCCGAACAGCGCTACCGCAATGAGATGGAGAATCTGGGCTACACCTAAGGAGGTCACTGGCCAAAGAAGGCAATACTGAACAGGGAACCATCTATGTAATTCTCCAAGTGCCCAATACTAGCTTTATTTTGGAAGAAGAAGTCAAAATTGTGTGTTTACACTGAACCAGCCTAATCGACTTTGCACAGAAGGTTTGTTTTTGGCTGTGTGATAAAGGTTGAATGGAAAGGCTACCTCTTGCAGAATTACAGGTGACTTTAAGGTCAGATTGTGCAGCTTCCTTGGAACAAACCTGGATGAATGCTACAAAAAGAACTGGTCTAACAGAGACCCTAACAATGGGATGAAGCACTGAGTGAAAGGCAGCTTCGCAGATCTAGAATCAGTTTGCCTTTAAGCCTGTTCATAATGACTTATTTCAAACACTAAGAGAGCACTCCAATCCAAGCAGGCCAACACAAATCCTGGTTTAGGTCTATCTTTCAGTAATGCAGTGTGGAAAATATTCCTTCGTTTTAGTTGAACATTTTTTTGTTGGTTCTGTGGTTTAGCTTGGTTTTGTTCATCCATTAGCTTTTTTCAACCTAGTATTAGGCTATTGGTAAGGCTGTAACCTAATATTGGCTATTTTATGACAGTGCAATCAACGCCTCAAAAAGAGGAATGCTGGGTATGTACAAAAATCAGAGGCAAACGTCTGACTCATGGCTAGCCGTGGGTTCACTGTGTCATTTCAAGAACAGGAGCTGAGGACCCAGAGCACTGTTGAAGGAGATGAGGATTAGCACAGCGACTGGGCCTCAGGTGAACAGGTGAAAAAACACTGCAGGCTTCTACAGGACCCACTGAATGTACTGTGACCGCGATGACAATAACTTTTCTCACTGGTTTTGCACAAGTGTGTTAGTGTTGAATTGTGGATGCAGTCGTATTCACACCTGGTCCGTTTGCCTCATTGAGTTCTGGTGTTCACCCTAGAAATGATGAGAAACGCTTTGTCCTTTTACTCACAGTCCAGAGACTGCAGTTCGTTATGTTCCCATGTGGCTTTTCCTGTGGAAAGTGCTCCCTTCCTCAAAATGCAGCAAAGCTCAGGGGAACCCAAAGCAGAGATATTTTTAAAAAGGTGAATTTGGGTCAAGTCCCTCTGCGCACCCCTACCTCAAACAAGAAAACTTCTTCTTCTAAACAATCAATAGTAGTTTTCAAGTTCTGATAGCTTAGATTAGCAAGCCCACCAAGAAAATTTAATGTAATGTAAAGTATATTGACGAAGATTAAATATATATGGACATATTTATATAGTGCGGAGAAGGGACTAAGAAGTTCTGTAAGGCTCTATAAGTTTTGTAAAGCCATGTATGTGTCCATGGTCGGTGCGTGTTTTGTTTGTCAATGTTTTTATTTCATTATCACTGTATTTTGTAGCTAATTATATGTATTTAAAGTTTACATTCATAGAGTAATATAAACAATTATATCAAAGGGCATTTGCAATATGGCAGGCTATAAGAATTACTCCCTTCATATTCTAGCCATTCCAGTTGTAGTCTGCTTCTGGATTTAGTCACTTTTCACTTTTAAAACCATCAATAAATTTGCATTCTGTATTGTAGAACGTCCTCTTTGTTTGATGTAGCAGTAAATATGTATACTATTTAGAAATAATGTGAGCATGATAATATTACTACTCTTAGGTATTTTGTATCACAGGCAAAGAGGACAATGCAAGAGGGGAAAAATGAGCCATTGATTAGATCTGTCCCTTGAGAGTATTGCACTTGTTTATGCGAAGACGAAAATCGTGATCGGCAATTTTTTGTTATTTCAGTGAGATGTTTGTATGTGACTAATCAAATGTTTACAGTGGGAATTTAACTGGAGCATTCTTACCCTGTATCACTTTACATGGTACGCTCCATATTTTGAGGAGAGGAGTGGCTTGTTGCTCGCTTGTCAGTATCCTTTGACCAGAAGTCCTTTATTATGATGATCTGATATGGAGGCCTATTTGCTGTAATATTGTCGCATGGGTCCAACCTGTACTGTGCCTCTGGATCTAAGCACATTTCTGTTGGAAACAGTGTGTTTAACCTTGCAGGTAGGATGTGTTCTAACCCCTTCCCTTGTTTACAGCCATACTATATACTTCTATAAAATATGGCATATAAAAGTATATAAATTATCCTCTTTTTATTCCCCTCCTCAGGCACTGTCATAGTAGGCAGTTTTGTTATTTTATTCAATAATAATTTTCAAATGAATTATTATTATTATTATTATTATTATCATTATTATCATTATTATTATTATTATTATTATTATTATTATTATTATTATTGTTATTATTATTATTATTATTATTATAGACATCAAAATTTGATCACTCCTGCATATTTATTTTATTATATTAACTTAATTTTAGATGCTACTCAGCTTTTAATGCATACGTCTTTATTCATTTTTCTGGACAAAAAATGTTTTATTATACTTTCCTACACTGAAAAAAGTCTACATGATGATATTGTGGCTATAAAATATTACACAATTTGTACCAAAAAAGCATACTTAGAATTTTTAAAAGTTGCAGTTGTGTTAAAATTGTAGCATATTGTGTTTGTATGTAACCCTATTTTAACCATGAGCCTTTTTTTAAGTTTGAAAATGAAACCTGTTGCATTGTACCAGCATGGCATTCATTTTGGTGCAGCATGTGTCATTTTAGGAGGTTATGCATTGTTAAAAAAAAGTGATTCCAAACTTTTGAATGGAAGTATGTTCTCAGTAACCAGCTGCTGCTTGTGGGTTGAGGCCTTCAAGCTCTTTAAACGAGGCTGTGCAGCCTTCAAACGTGCAGTTGTGCAGATGTATGGGGTTCAGAGAGAACATATTGTTAGTGGCTGTGCTGGTGTTGTTCAGAGCTCTCCGGCCTCCGTGGGCCCAGCAGACAAGGCGTTTCCTGTTGTGAGTGAAGCAGTGCCGCATCTGTCCGCTGTGTGAACAGGAAGCGGTGACCCCGCGTCCAAACCCGCCTTCCCCAAGGATGGCCAGGCAATCTCCAAAGACAACACACTCCTTGGACAAACCAATCTGGCTTCTCCAAGCCAAAACAAACATCTACCCCCCCACCACCCAACTCACTTGTTGTTTACAGTGAAACAGAGCGATCGAAGGCATCCCCCTTCCTCCTGTGGAGTATTTGTGATGTTTTCTGAAGGAGTTTCGAGTTTATTTTATTTTGAGACCAGTCAAAATAAGATCTAACTGTAGTGCCTTCTGAAACCACATTTTCATTTCATGGATGCCTTTGGAGACCAAATTCGGAACGTCATTTGGGTTTCTGCTCCTCAAAGGCTGAAACGTTCATGGTGCAATATGTGGCAATATTTGTTTGTTTGTTTGTTTGTTTTCTTCTGTTTTTCCTTATAAATAAAAAAGTATATATAACTATAAATATAGAAAATCATTTGAAAAATTACTGCAATGTAATGAATGTACAATATGTTTGAAGAAGAACTACCTTGACTGGAGAGACCATGTGTGAAGAAAATGTTTCATTAAAAGAGGATTACTTTAGACGTTTGTCATTTTTTATTTTTATTGCATCTATAAATATGTGTGTTGGTTGTAATCACCAATCTGATTCCAAACATCAAAATAAGCGGCCTGAAAGCTCAGAAATGCTTTTGTAACTTTAGCCCATGGCATGTTCATCCTCCAGCTGTTGATAAAGAGAGGACACATTGCTCCTCCGCTGTAATAATGTCATTATGAACCAATACGATGGTTAGTAGCCCCACCCCTCGTGAGATTCCAGGGAGGCCATAGAGAGTGGGCCTCATTGTACGAGGAGAAGTCAGCTGACGAACCTGTGTGACTCTGTTTACTGTGTGGTACAGACTGAAGCAGACAGTGGAGGAAGTCGCCAGCAGCGTCTAATGAACTGTTGTATCAGAAGGTTTCAGTTCTTTTTTAAAGTGATTAATGATACGGGCAGGAGACGCTGGCCCCAAAGTGGATAAAGCAACAGGACGTATCAGTCAACATCACGATACCTAACACTGACCTTCACATATCCAGCACGGAGATTCAGATTTCCTACATTACATTTCTTCGCTTCTTAGAAACAGACGTTTAACAAAAGCACTGTGAGCACAAATTGAACATTTAAGTCCATGTGGTTAAGTCAAAGTAGCCCATTTTGAATTAATTGTCATGATGTCATGAAAAAGCCCATCTAAAGGATGCAGAGAAATTGAGAAATGGTTGTATAAAAAACAAATACAGCCTGTTTTTACAAAAGCTGTAAGTCATAGACTGACCTTAAGGGGAAAAAAAACAATAAAATACAAGAAATATTTAATTAAATGGTATTTTAAAGGTAGATTTGGATTTAGATTTTTTTTCCCCCTGAGGACTTTTTTTGTGGTTTAACAGACCAAAACCCATCATAATTTTTTTCGACATACCTTTAAACTGATAGGTGTTTGGTTGTGCCCTGTCTGGGCTGTCATGTAAATATCCGTATATGAACATATATGTAACTATATTATTTCTGTGGCATCAGAAAAAGAAAATATATTCAAAGTGTAATGTCTGTGATGTGAGTGAATGACACGTGTTTAAACTTTTTTATATACACGACATCAGACACTTATATTTAATAAAAGCAAGAGAAGCATGTTTGGTTCCTGTGATGTGATCCGCCTTGTCAGCGATTCTTTACTTCGCCATCTGCTTCCCGATTTATTTATTTATTTATTTATTTACTCAATTCATTTACACATCATCCCATTTAGATGCCAATAAATGCCCAATAAAGATCATTATAGCAATTGTAAATATGATGTTATTCTTGAGTCATTTATTAGATATTATGAGAAGCTTCATTTTTTCTAGATCAGTGAAAGTATGCAATTACCAGCTCTATTGGTCTTATGTTTAAATTTTACCATACAATGGTTCAGTGTTTATTTTACACTACTGTGTGTATGTGAGTGTAAATGCATTCGAATGAGAATGTATCTTGGGACAAAATATCAGAGTCAGAGTCAGAATCAGAATCAGAAATCTTTATTGATTCCTTATGTTATAACTGCAATGATGCACAAGAATAATATTAAACACAATATAATATAAACACAAATGCTGGGCATAAATACTCCAGACAAGAAACATACAGTTAAACAATATGAAATTCTTTCTCTGTATTTAACCTAGTGAAGCTGTCACTGGGGAGCACGTGTGGGATGAGTATCTTGCTCAAGAGTACCTTAATGGTGCCACTGGCAATCCTGGGATTCAAACCCATGGCTTTCTGATCACAGGTGCAACTCCCGAACCAGCTCTATTGATCCGAATTGTCTTAGGACAATTGATTTTTCAGGTTCAGGCTCTTCTTCAAGACTGGATTTAGCATCACTGCTCTCCAGAACTGCTCTCCAGAACTTGTGCAAGGCCCCATGATGGCACAGTGGGTAGAGTTGTGCTTCACATCTCCAGGGTTTAGAGTTTAAATCCAGGTCCTGGACCTGGTGTGTGTGTGGAGTTTGAATGCGGTGGTGTGGGTTTCCTCCGGGGTCTCCGGTTTGTGTGTGTGTGTGTGTGTGTGTGTGTGTGTGTGTATGTGCTGGCGCCCCGCCCAGGGTGAGTACATATCCCGGGGATAGGCTCCAGGTCCCCGCAAACCTAATGAGGGTTAAGCAGCTATAGAAAAGGAATGAATGAACTTGTGTAATGAAGTAATGCATTGCATTTCATGGACTATATAACTTTTGATGAATTCATGTAATCCATTGCAGTTACTTCATAATACTTCTGAAGTGTCATAACTGAATGCGATTCCAGGGTTTGGGGAATCCATAAAGTGCAAAATGTGATGCAAACATGACTGAGCTTGCATGGAACATACTTGTGTTTCCACCTACTGACTGTGTACAGTAATTTTGTTTATGTAATATTTTGTATTCAGGTAGAAAGATGTTCATGTTTAAATCAAGCTTGGTGTGGGTGACAGCAGAGGGAGCCAAATCATTACACTCTGAGGCCACAGATGCCCTTCCAACCATGTGCACTCACTCCACTGCCAGGATCAAACATGATCTACCTTTTAATGAGAAATTCTACTCTGATAGGAGGACCCTCTACAACTTATAATGGTATGATTAGGAAGCTCATATTAGAAGCTTGGAATTTGTTGTGGCAATCAGCTAATCTGCCATTTAAATTCTGCTGCACAGAGTTACTGCACTCTGTAACCCGGCAGAGACTTTAAGAAAACTTGGAGTAAGTTTCACTGAATGCTTAATGTTCAGATGTTACCACACAATGGTTCAGGCCAAGTGTTTATTTTCACTACTGTGTGTACATGAGTGTAAATGCGTTTGAATGAGAATGTGTCTTGGGACAAAGTATCAGAAACAGAATCACAGAACTTTATTGATCCCGGAGGAAATTCCTTATGTTATAACTGCAATGATGCAAAGAGACAAGAACAATATTAAACACAATATAATATAAACACAAATGCTGGGCATAAATACTACAGACAAGAAACTTACAGTTAAACAATATGAAATTCTTTCTCTGTATTTATCCAAAATGAAATCCAAATGAAGCTGTGTGCAGCCACCGGGGAGCAGTGTGTGGGATCAGTATCTTGCTCTAGAGTACCTTAGTGGTGCCACAAAAAATCCTGGGATTCAAACCCATGACCTTCTGATCACAGATGCAACTCCCTAACCCCACCATTCCACCTTACTGACTTTGTCAATCTGAAATCAAAACAGACCTTTTATTGTCCTAGTTAGTAAAATTGAGCCCAATTCATCAGATCATATTGTTTAAAACACACGTTTTATTATAATCTTCCATCAAAATGTAACAGTCTTCGCCACCTCTAAAAAACTCAGATTTTTGATTGTATCACTGTATGCCAGTGGATGACAACAATAAGATTAACCAATATTATGCTTCACAT
The DNA here is from genome assembly GCA_037974425.1 of Phenacogrammus interruptus. Taxonomy (NCBI): domain Eukaryota; kingdom Metazoa; phylum Chordata; class Actinopteri; order Characiformes; family Alestidae; genus Phenacogrammus; species Phenacogrammus interruptus. The sequence continues at coordinate 14,717,054 of JBBPCW010000037.1, forward strand.
TCGCCAGCCCCATCTATCATGGAGTAAAAAGGCTCAGCCCACTCATGAGACCACATTTCACTCAAAAAAACATCACAGTGTAGAAGGAAAAGGTTTGTGAGTTGGAAACAAAAAACATTCCTCATTTTTACTCTGATACTAATTATTTGCAGTGATGGGCAGTAGCGT
>JBBPCW010000037.1:14745805-14758688 GCA_037974425.1 Phenacogrammus interruptus
TGTGTGTGTGTGTGTGTGTGTGTGTGTGTGTGTGTGTGTGTGTGTGTGTGTGTATTTAAAGTCATGTTCAGCAGTCCAAACATCCTCCACAAGGGGAGCCATTCAAGTCACTTTTGTGAGCACTGCAGAAAATGAGGAAACCCACAACAGTAGAATCTTACAAATGATTTGTGCTAAAGATTCACCTGAATATTTATTACCATCTCAGATATCTGTGATTAAGTAGAGCAGAAGTAAGCCTATGCAGTAAGACTACAAGTGCTAAATGCACAAGATTTCTGTGTTAATTTCTATGTTTGCATACATATGCATTAAGGGCCAGCTCTAAACAGAAATGAGAATCTCTTAAAATTCTACTTATTATAATTTAAAAGGCATTAAATTGAATTTAGTGGTACTTGTGGGTGCCTAATGCACATATCAATTTCTCAGACTAATCTTTCTTGCTGTCAGAAACAGAGCCTGCTGGACACACATTTCCATACATTTTGGTTCCGCAAAGTGTTCTCAAGGGCTAAAAGGTTTCCCTTTCCGTCATTTTCAGTGAAGTACTGGAGTCTTTAAAAGACTCTGCATGCTAGGTTATTGTTCACCAAGGGCCATTTTTATTGTTACGTTGCCAAAAAGCATATCCCAGGATGATGAATGTCTAGGTGAGTTGCTCGACCTTTATGTAACACTTCGTCCCTGCAGAAACCTGGATCATGCTTTCATAATTGTCCTCACTTATTTGATCAAAGTGGGTGTTGGACATTTCCATTCATCTTACATTATAAAACTGTTCTAAATGTACCACTTTTTATGAAGTAGGACAAACAGAATTACGTGTACAATCCATATTATTTGAGCATATGTGAGTGCAAGAGCTTGCAGCTGTGGATTTTGTGTCTCGCACCACTGACAGTATTAAGGCTCCTGCCTTTGTTCTGTCCTGTTGGCATGGCAACTAAGTCAAGCCTGTGTTGTTATCAAAGCAAACCTATTGGGGCAGAGTATGCCAGTGTCAGTGTGTGTGTGTGTGTGTGTGAGAGAGAGAGAGAGAGTGAGAGAGAGCACATGTCTAGTGTTCCACAGAGAGGAAACACTCTGCAGTTGTGGGCAGCATGACAGAAAAATGAATTTAGGCTCATTACGCCATTCTGCTGGGCAATGCACTGAAGCATATAAAATGAATTATTACTTCTAAAAATGAATGCTACTGTCAAATAAATGATTTAATGTTTAATAATGACTTACTTAATAATTACTTATTAATGAACACGTGAGTGGATTCTGGAGGAGCATTTTTTGGTATTGTGTAAACATGTACAAGGTTAATGTATGCTATATAATGTATTGTAATGCTTCATAAATACACTGTCTTCATAAATACACTGTATAGCATATCCCAAATAAGGATAGGAGTCTCCTGCCCACCCAGTGTTTCCTGTTTGGGACCTTTTCCTGTTCCTTTTGTCACCTTCGGCTTGCTCATTAGGGGTCTGGATGTGGATTTTGGTGAAGCTGCTTTGAGACAATCTCAGTTGTGAAAGTCATAAACATATCATCATTGTGGCACAACCATTTTTCTTTTAACATGCCAGCTGGAATTTGTATTGTGAGGACTACATGTTAAATGACAATTAGAAAAGGTCCAAAATTATATGTATTATATCTATATATTATATTTATCACATTATATTTATCTTCATTGTATTTTCCATTCTGTAAAGCACATTGAATGACCTTCTGGGTGTTATGTTCTGTGTTTATCAAATATATGGACTATGTTCAGGCTGTTTTTGCTACTGCGCCTTTAAGACTTTATTTGTCCAAGTGGCATGTGTTCGGAATGCCTGTATAGTGAACCATATTCAAAAAGCTGACTGGTGAAACAGGAGCAGTGACGCACTCCTTATAACTTCAGTGCGAATGGTGTTTTTTTTTATGTGTGTGTGAGTGCGTGACAGTTCAAATAGCTGTAAAAGTACAGTTTTTAATATATAAGACATCAAGTCACTAGTGTAGTGATTATCTGCCCTGGCCCCAGAGGTGTGTTCTGTTTTCAGTGTGACATAAGAAGAAAATAACACACGATAATCAGGGCGTTTTAGGCGTTTGTTTAAACAGGAGTCATTTGTGCCGAATGAAGCCTAATCTTTTGTTTCTTGTTGGATTCTGTTAGCGTTATTAAGGACACGTTTGCTTTCGTATTCCCCTTTCACCTTGTGTAAATAAGTAGAAGCAGGTCTTATGTAAATGCATGTCATTCTCAATTACTGGACTGAGCCTAGGATAGGTGTGTCAGAGAGAGAGAGAGAGAGAGAGAGAGTATTCTGCATTTAATTAAATAATACACTTCCACGCTGGCAGTTCCCAGAAGCTGCTGGACTGGTTGCCATGGGAATGGTGCAGAGAAGACTCACTTTGGCTGCCTTTGTGCTGCTGCAATCTTACCAATTACTAATTCATACCAAGGCTTCTCCTTCTCCGTACCCAGCGGTCTGGCCTAACATTTGAGTATGTAGGCACTGCTCTTGTGTGGCATAAGGCCAAACAAATTGCATGTTCTCCTTCTGCAAATACTCCAGGTTGTGTTTAATGGCCTCCCAACCCTAGACTACCCCCCACCCACCCACACCCACACACACACATACACACACACACACACACACACACACACACACAACCCCCACCCCATGAGTCCACGAGGAACTGGACATTTTCTCCTGATGCTCTCGTGCAAGCAGAGGCGCATTTTTCCAGCATTGCATAATTTCTGGCTGCAGCGAGTGACCTACTTCTCCTGAATCATTGCTGGGCTCGTCTGTGTTCGAGGGAAAAGGGAGAGATCTCACCACTCATGCAAGACAGCTTCATGGACTTTTATAGCAGCAAGAGGCAGGGCAGCGCTCAGACAGTGTGAATCTTTTACTGCTTCTGATGGAAGCAAAGTTTTAGGAGCATGAAGGGACAATTTGAGCAGCAATTTTTAGTCTATCATTTCAGTTAGCTAGAGCTTACATAGTGTGGTCAAACCAAGATGCAGTCACAGTATACCTTAACCACCCTTAGTCTGTGCTCCACCCACATATGAATTCATTTTTTTTAGCAGTGGTTGTGAGGCTAGACAAGCTTTACAAGACGCTGGCAAATAAAACCATTCACTATAATGTGAAAGCTCATACTGGGTCACACTTCTATGTTAGTTATTCAGATTACTAGTACTATGATGACGTGGCATTCAGTTTCCAGTTTAAAATGCCACGTTACAGAGCTGGAACTATGTCAGTGAAGCTATTTGAAGGTAAGTAAGTAAAAATAATGCCAAAATTTGCTACCTTGACAAAGATAGCTTAATTACACTCCATCTATCCTTGAGGTATGCCTCATACAGAATAAATAAAGCAGTCTAAATGAAAGGACATAAGCTTCATAAGCTACTTTTGACACCCACATGCTAACAAGTACATTATTAATGTTTTTCTAGCCTCCAAAGATTAGTGCTCTTGCTCATGCTTTTGAAGTGCAAGGAGAAAAATTAAAGCTTTGTTTCATTCCATATATAAATCTGTGTAAATGTAGACTTGTTTATGTCTGCCAGAATTGTGCAGCAGCCATTAGGCCTTAGTCATACTAACTAGCATGAAAAGTAGCCAATTAGCCATCTCACATTTAAGATGAACATTTACTAGTCCCACAGGTGAATTTGCATTCTTACAGCAGAAAGTGGACAGAAACAAAGGTAAGAGCAGCACAAACAATAGAATAAAAGCTACACAACACAGCATTATATTATAACAATTTAATATAATTTAAGTATATAAATACCGACATTTGTTTATGTAAATGTATGTGTGAGTGGCATACGTTAACAAAAAGATAAATACATTTTTAGTAGTGGTATGATGGTTATGTGTCTCAAGCACGGGGAAATGGACAAGGTCAGGGTTTATAAGTGCTATCGTTTTCCATTTGAGTAAGTTCTTAGATTTAAATGTGCACAAAAGGACAATTTATTATGGGATCACATTTAAATTCCTCACTCTGTGGAGTGGGATTTAAAATAGTGAATCATTTGAAGAACGATAATGAATGATGTTTAGTGTCAAGCTTAATAACTGAATAACTGATTTAACTATATAACATAGTGTAAACAGGAACCTCTTTAAACATACAGGTGACAAGATTGAGTTCATTGTAGGATGCTATAGAAGAACCATTTTAGGTTCTCTACAACAGCGGTGCCCAGCCGTTTTTGCAACCATGGACCAGTTTCATGTCAAAAAACACTTTTACTGAGGACTGGTATCGTTATAGAGCTAACTAATGTACCATATGACATGAAATATTTCTTTCTGATGTCTTTCTGTGCGGCCCAGTACCAAACACCTCACGGACCGATACTGTTCCATGGCCCGATGGTTTAGGACCTCTGCTCTAAAGAACCTTTTAATAAGTTGATCATTTTTATGACTGAATTTCCAAGTAATGTAAAGGTTCTGGGCAGAACACCTTTTAATTATGAGGAATTCATTTTCTTTTCTTTGCAGACGTGTTTTTTTAGGTAAACAAAATTGTGATGCTTCTACACGAAGCAATAAATAAACTTCATTAAACAAATTACATAATGATCAGTCCTTTTACTATGATGGACTTGAAGAAACTTTCTCAATGTTCTCAAAAACAATTCATAGACATATGCTCATTTCTACTTTACCCAGAGATGTATGATTTGTTGGTTGTATTCCGAAGGCAATGTTTTTTGGCTGCTCTCTGCATTACAGGTGTACGAGCCAACGATGAATGATTAATTCATCGCCTACCGGGAAACTGAAATGAGATTCAGTGCTGACTCTTTGTCCCCTGATACTAAGCTCATCTGAATAAAAGACCTTGGAGTATTTAACTTTAATGACACATTGAGTTTCCGATCACGAGTGCCACGGTCTACGGGTAAAGATCCCTATGGCGGATTATCTCACCCCACCATTGCTGAATCCTGTTATGGTTTGTTTTGCAACACGGTCGCCTAGTAACCTCTTGCAAGACCATTTGTGTATCACTATCATGCCCAAGTGGGATTGTCTCTCTCTCTCCATCCCCCATCTCCCTCTTTTCCCTCTCTCACTTTGCTGGCATCTTGATAGTAGGAGATAATCATCCCACACACTCCTACACAAATTCTTGCTTTGGACAGGCAGTTGTGTGCAGGAGGCAGCGCACCCACACAACCACCACCCTGTCTGCCAGGGCCAGCTCACTCAAGTGTATCAGGCTTAACTGTAGCCTCTGCACTTCTACAAACAATACAGTGTTCCAAATTTGAACATGCATATATATGACCACGCAACACACCCACATTTCGTGCAGGAGATTGCTAGGCCTGTGTCACAAGGTGCCCTGTACAGTGTGCTTCTATTGATAGTATGCAACACTTCTGTACATTTATAAGCAAGTACCTGAACACATATGCAGCCACTCAGAGCACCCACATTCTGTCGAAGCAAGATTGCTGGCTCTGTGACTCATGTGCTCTTCTATAGATACACTGCAACCTTCTAAATTTATACACGTACATGTAAACATATATTTGGCCACTCAACACACCCAGCATTCTGTTCAAGTGAAATTGCTAGGCATGACTCCCCATTTGCCACAGTGCTCTGTCATTTTATCTCTAGAGATATGTCTAGGTTTGGCTTGTGGCCATTTATGGCCATTCCTCTGCTGGCATTTGATTGGCCAAAAATCAGACACAGTATTTAAACACATAAATTAGTATCCTGTGTGACAGATTGACAAATGCTATTCAGTCCCTTGCATATGGTAAGGAGTAATCATGACCCATATGCTAGCAGCATCCCATGTGAGCAAAGGCGCAGTCTGTGTTTACAGCAGTTTAAGGGACTATCATCATCATTTGCTTCTTATGTGGTGTCCAGATTACTTGCATCGATCAGAGCAAAAGCTCAAAAAAGAACGAAAGGCTTGGTTTTATTATACTATTGAGACAGATTGTATGGCTTATTCCTTAGTTAACTGAATGAATTAACATGTTATGTGTCATATTGCTAACGACACATGACTCTCAGATCCTTACATATGCTAACAAGTAGTCACACATGAACACACCATAGCACAGTGTGAGATTTTTTCCCCTGTATTTAACCCATTCACCCAAGTAAAGGAGTGGGCTGACAGCAACAAAGTGCCTGGGGAGCAGTGTATGGGGACAGTACCTTCCTTAAGGGTGCCTCAGTGGTGCCACTAGCAGTCCTGGGATTTGATCCCATGACCTTCCTATTGCTGTCTTTAGTTATTGTAATAAAAATAAGTTAAAACAGAGACTTATACAGTGGTGTTAATGAAACCTAGATCTTTGACCCATGTGCTCCTATTGATCTGTAACCCATGTGCTCCTATTGATCTGTGACCCATGTGCTCCTATTGACATAGTTAATATCCATATAATAAAATGTCCCAGGTTTATACACACAGATACATTTATCAATGGCCTTATGCTGAGTAACATGTAAAGCTGGTGTTTACAGAAGCATAAGTGACAATCTTTTTCTCTACTTGTCATGTGGTGTCCAAATTTAACGAATGACAAGGCGAAAGGAAAGACTCAGTTTTCATGTTATGATGCTAGTGAGCTAGTGAGAAAGCATAGCAGCCCCTAACCAGGCTACATGTTTGCACTAGACCTCAGTTTTGCGTGTGTTTTATTGTGAAATGGGCCACAGGAGCTGTGATTTGCTGTCACGCTATTGCTCTTATAGTCTGTTCCGCCAGACTAACCACCCTGGAACAGTGCATTCCAGTGAGAGCGCTGTTTCTCTCCCTGTCTCATTTAAACTATAATTACTGATAATGTTCTCAGAGGCACTGCATTTTTATGACACACACTGGAGCTGTGATGGAAAAAAAGGGAAATAAATGAAGGAAAACAGCAGCAACCTGAGGCAGTGGCTCATGGGGGAGCCTGACCATAACAATGTCACACAGGGTTACCTGAGCCACTCTGGTGTAGCCAGGAGGTCTGACACTTTGGGAGTGCTCTGTTAGTGTCTGCCACAGCCAATCCCGCCACTACAGAGGCGCGGTGACACCCCCATGGCCAAGGCCACCACCCGATTAATTAAGAGTTTTGAGACTCTCCCTCATCACAGCTCACAGTTTAAAGCCGTAATCAGCCAGGCACTCCAGCCCGGAGAAACTGTCTGTGCTGCTGCAACGTCCTTTTATACAAATTCAAATCCAAACAGAGAACCTCGTTGCTGACATTTTAAAAAAACAAATTCATTACTACCACCAAACTAATTCTGATTCCCAGTATATAGATACAGAGCTCCAGATAAAATAAAAGCCTTTGGCTCCTAAACACAAACTACTTGAAACACAAAACACAAAACACTAAACACAAATTATTTTTAGGAGCAAAATCTCTGTCAAATATAAATAAATAAATATTGCCACCAGCACATGTTGTCTCCAGTTTTACTCCATGTACAGAGCAATAAAACGATTGAAACTAAATTGTTGCCAAAGTAAAACACAGTGTTTCTCATGTAGTTAACCTTTATTTTTCTGTATTGTTTAGAACGCGCTCTGTAACAGGTTGCCAGGTCCGGCAAATTCTGTCAAACGAAACTCAATCTGTCAACACTGCTCTGGAGAGAGATGAGTCAGTTGCGAACTAAAATTGATGCAAATGATTAAAAAGAGCTGAGATTCTCCTAACTAATCACATGATGGTGTAGTATGAGTGGAAGGCTCGGGTTGAGTGTATCTGAATATGATAAGATCTCACTTTTCTTGTACTTTGTTATTTTAATCCCTCTTGGTTGTGAGAAACGCAAAATAAATAATATAGTCACACTAGTTGCCATCTGGAGCCCTGAGATATTGTTTCACCTGAACATCTTGTCCTGTGTAGTTCCTTAACCTTACCCAGAGTTACTTGGTCACTCAAGACATGTTTGGTGTCCAAAGTTTGCTTTTTAGTTTTGCTACCCAGACAACTGGATCACCTTAGCAAGTAAAGGTTTTCTGTCAGAAAACATTCTTAAAATAACATCAGTGAAGTTATGTCAATATAAAGGAAACATTAAGGATCCCAAATCATTTGAACATTACAAATCAGTGTTTCAACTAAGCAGAATGTTAGAGGATCATTTTTAGAACTTTACTTTGTTAGCTGGTAGTGGGGTAATGCTTTGTTTATGGCAATATGTGTCATACGTGCAATACAAAGAGGAAAGTAGGTTGCATACCTAAAGCAGCTCTCATTTTGAAGCCTGAATATTGTCTGTACTGTTGTGTAACTCAGCACAGTTTGGAGGATTACCCTTGAAGCTCCGGTGCAAACCTAAAGAAGCAAAATTCAAACACTTTGGCTTTTAGACTACATTTGGATTAAGAGGGAAATGCATAATATTGCTGAACTGTCACTTTAATGAAGGAGGGAGGGCTTAAAAAATATAGGGGAGCTCCAGGTGCACATTGTGGAAGTACATCACCAGTTTCAAAGCAATCATGAAGGGCTCTGAAAACCCTTTTTGGAAATATGAATAGGCTTCGTAGTGTCAAGGGGGTTTGAGGTTATTCCAGTGCATGGTAAGACATAAACAAGAGCGGGGCATGTTGCGCAGGAAATACTGAGGGTTAGAAACTGCTGGTGAGTTGTTTGCTTGTGTGAAGAGCTCAAAATAGCTTCACTCTACCCTCCCTCCCTCACCAACACTCCTCCTTTGCTTGTTCACAGCCTTTGAGCTTTAACCTATTTAAGCTCTTGCACGTAGGCTGTCATTTCCTCACAGTGCGTGAACGAGTGCTGGGGGAAAATCAATGGGCTAGCACGTAAACCTGTACTGGTCGCCCAAGTGATCATAAAAGCACGCTGCATAACCAATCGTGTGTGTGCGTGCGTGTGTGTGTGTGCATGTGTGTGAGTGGGGGTGGCGCATGTAGGTCTCTCGCTCACTTCCAGTAGCTGCAGCTCAGACAGATGGAGCTGAGCGAGAACTGAACCTGGTGACCTCCTTAAGCAGGGGAAGTCCTAAGCTCGTGATTCTCCCCCCTCGCTCTCTCCCTTCCTTCGAACACCACCCTTAAGCTCGCTCTCGCCTGTCGCCAAATGGCTCAGGGAGCCCACACACACCAAAGTGGGACGACTGCAAGTGCCAAGTTAGGGGACACAAACACATTGTTAGCGAGTCCATCCCCACTGCCAAGGACAAAAGAGAAGGAGCCTTTTGTTACTACTGATGAATGTTGCTGATAGGATTAGGGTGATCTTTTGCTTAAGCTCCTGAGGACATCACTCGTTCAGCCAAGGCCATACAAATACAGATTAAGCCACACACACACACACAGACACACACACACACACACACACAGGCCTTGGAATTCAGGTGAGTAAGTATTGTCACATGGACTGAATCAAATAGGCCTGTCAGGTCACTCTCACTCAATAATTGAATGAAATGTGAAAACGGTTAATGACTATGGATTCAGAACATGGGGCATATTATCTAAAATAAGGTTTAAGGTGAAGTCAGATGAACACAAATTGTCACATGAACTGAATATATTAGACCTAGCAGGTCATTATCAAGCAATATAACATAAAATGACACAAAAGTCAGCTGTTTGATCAGCGGTACTGATGCTCCCTTCAGCCTAGCTTGGAAATTCTTACTTTTGACTTTAGATGAAAAACGATGGGAATGTTTGTTACTTTACTTTTTGAGTTTATTTTGTGTTACTATGACCACATAAACAGTAAATTATATGCTTTAGGTGACTGATGTTTTATTTACACAGTAAGAAGCGTTACATAATAGAACAAAATTTGATTTCATTGTTAATAGCTTTTTCGTTTTTATCTTACATTGAATGTTGTTTTTGGACATACAAGATGTTGTTCAAACAACAACAAAATGCTTATTTATATATATATGTGGATAAAAGTAAGATATTAAGGCAAAGTATAAGTCTGCAGTGATAAATGCCATAAATGTAAATGTAAAAAAAAACTATAGAATTAAAATCAGCTACAATTGCTTTTTGATTGACGCGCCCCCCAACTTGGAAAATGTTTTCCACTGACACTGTGATGCTGTTCTATGTAAGCTCATCTCACAAATGAGAATTGAAGGTAGCATGAAACCATAAGACACTGGGATTTCTGGAAACGGGCTTGTACTGATGCTCAATCATTCAATAACTTCAACCCAGTGACCTGAAAGCTTTGTAGATCCATAGTGTTCTGACAGTGAGGTATATGTACACACTTTTGTGGTGCTGCACATCTAAAGGGCGATCTCTCTGGGCTACAGGATTAGGAGCGTTGGGTCTATGGTAGAGGATTGGTGCTGTACCTAAGCCCTAGGCATGGAGTTTGAATCCCTGCGTCAGTCTTCATTAGAGTTAATGAATGGAGAAAAGCTGACTATGAAAGCACGCCACAGTGGATGTGGGGCTTTACAAAGACATTACTGTGACCAAACGGCAGGGCACGATGTGGTGATGTGAAAAGGATGGTCAGAATGTAATGGGGCAGAGGCATTTCAAAATAATGGTGGAATAGTTTTATTGCTCTTATAATATTTCTTTCTGAATTGCATTTGCTTCAGGGAAGAACCTCACAATGGACCAGCGGTATGAGTAAGAGTGTGAAGAACCTTTAACCTTTTAAGTTTAAAGCACCACTGCATAATATAAAAGTTCTGCACACTTGTGTATAAAGGCCCAGGTGGTCTGCAGGTGGTCTTCAGTAAGTTGGTCTTATAGAAATGTCCAGGGGAATGATTCACTGGGACCAAGACACATTGGACGCAGTGTCTTCAGGGCCTTCTGGACCTTTAATGAATGTCTAATTGTTATTTCAGCAACTGTAGTTTATTTTAATCAATAGAAACATTTTTATTGTTATAGCTTTGATGTGAAACAGGGTGTAATCATTAATAAAACAGAAAAATATCCAACCAAGACTGATTGTTGACAGTTAGGGCTTTACAATCTGGATTGTCCTAAACATATTTTGTTACCTTAACATGAATTACAATGGGACAGTTCTAATTCACTCCTATCCTCCCCAACAGGGACACAATGCATTTACTTTTACTGGTCATTTAGTAACAATTGAGAACAATCATGCTAACGATATGTATAAGTTATCAATCAGACAGAGGCTTTGCAAACCTCAGTGTTTCCCCCACAGGAGATGAATGGATGGGTGTGGACTCTAGAGTACACAGTGTGGTCAGCCTCTTCCTTCTGCACTTTCCAGAACCACAATTTGGTCCCAAACCAGAACACGTCCCACAAAGAAGGAAACAAAAGCTTCCTGCATTGTCTCTGAGAGCTCGTAGGGCGAGTTTTGAAAAAATACGAGAACTTACTATTTATTCAAATTAGGGCCCACAATGCTCAACACCGCAGCAGCGGTTATTAATGCCACTATGTCCAGTTCATCTCATTTCCCCACACCCTGCCTTACACAAACACATAATATCGGCGCGGCAGCGGGAGAGGGCTTTTGTGATTTCTCGCTGGTTTCGCAGGATTTACGTCCGCATACGCTGCGGTCAGCAAGCAGAATGTAGACTGGCTTGATTCCCAAAATCAACAAAGCTCTTAATAACATGTTCACATATAAAATTGCTGTGGCAAAGAAGTAGATCTAATGGCTGATATACACATTGGTATTAAAAAGTACTTGGAGCTGGTTTGATTTGGAGCAGAGACGTGGACAGAGGCACAGCTGGGCGTCCATGCACAAGCATCAGCAAATCGCTGCGGTCTCCAGTGTCCTGCTGCATTGCTTACTGAGGGGAATATGGAGAGAGAAAGAAAGGCATTGCAGACACTAATTTAGGAAAGAGCAAGCAAGAAGGAGGGTTGGTATAAATCATTGTGACCATATGGTGGCTAGAACAATGCACTTCACATGTGACACATTCAGAAAGAAGACAAATAATTAATATACAACAATAATGCAGTTCTTCAGTGCAACAAAGGCAAATACAGTAATCCCCGCTTTTTTAACAGGGGTTACGTTCCAAGAGCACCCACGTATAATGTAAAACTGCATTGTTGTGTTTTGGTTTTAAAAAAAATGCCTCAAAATATCTATTTTTATAATGTAAACCCTAAATATGCCCCCAAATCTGCTCCGAGAACACTTTAATTTTACGTTAAACTCAGTTTAATACATTACGCTTAAAGAAATTGGAAAGGTAAACAAATAATCAGAATTAGAAAACATTATATTTAAAAAAAATTATAGCATTAGCAGTTAGCATTAGCAACATGCAGCAAGCAAAAACAAAGACTCATACACAAAAGAAAGGTTGAAATAACTCACTCTATCCACATTTTTAGACAGGGCACAGCTTGCTAATACTAGAGTCATTCTGTAATTAGGGGTACATTTGAACATATCTAAAACTAGAAAAAATCTGTATTCTTTTTTTTAAAAATTATCTTGATGGCTGTATAGTATACACCTTTAATGTGTTAAAATCATAATTTGCCAAGCTTAATCTCTAAAGAATATTTGTGAAAATAATTATTGGACATATATTTTGTCAACTGTGTTTTTGTCACAGGACAAATGTTTGGTCAGAGAAAACATGTATTAGGTACTACAGATTTGATAACACAACTTTTTGAAAGCTTTTTAGTCCACTCACCCAGGGTTTTGAGGTTGTGTGTTTTAAATAATTGGATGATATGAATTTTGAGCTTTATAGTAGACTCAAGACACATTTCTTTAATCTGGCATTCATGTAACTCCACCCATAACCTTATTTCAGTACTATCACATTGTATTCTGAACGGCTGCTACGCTAATTTTGTTCTCTATCCTTCTACCCATCCCGAGGCACCTGAT
>JBBPCW010000037.1:14781552-14795862 GCA_037974425.1 Phenacogrammus interruptus
ACACACACACACACACACACACACACACACACACACACACACACACACACACACACACACACACACATACATACATAACCATTATGTATGCAACTTTCTCAAAGACCATTTAGGAGACCAAGTAAGTTATTCAGCTGTATTATGAATGTGAGTACAGGGAAGCATTATCCCCTAATGGGCTCTAATGAGAGCTATGGCTTTTTAAAATCAGGTTTGTCATGATGCTTTCCCTGCTGACTGTCTGGCAGGGAGTAGACGTGGGATTCCTCATTACTATATAGAAAATAGCCAGAGAATTCAATCACACAGCCCACTGCCACACCTCTAAGTGTTCTGCTAATTTGCAGTAATAAAAGGTCAAGGTCGTTTCCCATCGCATAAGTACATTCCCTTCAAATGGCTTGAAAGCATTAACAGTGTGGGTCGATGTGGCACTTTCAGAGACCTATCAGAAATAAAATGACACACTATGAATCCAAAAGTAATCAGTCAGCCCTTATTATTAATTAGTGAAATTAAATGTGCCCTCATTGTTGACGTTTGTATGATATCCATGGAAAAGCATCTCTGATAAAATAGGGTGCTCTGGAGTGGCTGCACCCCAAATCCAATGCCAGCAATCAGTTATTGGGTCATAAACATTTTGCAACAGTGGATCTGTGTTCTCTAGAGTGATATAGCCCCACTAAATACCTTAAATATGAGTTGGAGTGGTGTTTGTTCTTTGGAATACAGTAAACCCCCAGTTTTACACGGATCAGGAGTCAGATTTTTTTTTGAGAACTAGACTTTTTTAATGCGGAAATCCCCACAACAATGCAGAAACTGCAAATATGCTCCATCTTTTTTTGCTTTTTTTGTGGCAATAAATGTATAATTTTCTGGATGTTTTTCTGGTGTCCACAGTTAGGTTGATCTTCAGGAGACCTTTCCAATGAGCCCTCATGAGCCTGAGTAGATCAGGTTCTATTCTCCGAAAACCAGTCACCTCAACACAGTGTCCCAATACTTTTGTCTCACAACCTTCCTAGTTGCATATCTCAGCGGGGAATTTAAATTCTAATGTTGGTTTTACTTTACATTTTAATGCATTAAACTGAGTTTAAAATGGCATTAAATTGTTCTAGGAGCCGATTTGGGGTCAGATTTAGGGTTTACACTATAAATATGGACATTTTTAGGCTTTTTCTTTTTTTTACCAAAACACAACAATGTGGTTTTTCACTATACATGAAAAGTGGGGGATTACTGTAGGGCCAGTCCTTACTAATGCTGTTGTGTCTAATGTTCCGACTGTAAACAGAAGAATAATGTCAGGCAGTAACTTGAAAAGGTTTTGACAATATTTGATGGTTATACGCTTTGAGTGTTTGCTACTTTGTTCACGTCACAGTAGCAGTCACAACAAATAGCCTCTGCTAATTACATAAAAGAAATGGTAAAATGTTCTGGCAAATTTATAACCCTATCCATTGCTGGCTCCAGTGCATATAATGATCTTTTATTAGGAGAATTTCAGCTACAGCACTAGCTCTCGAAGCTTAATGCATGATTCATGCCGACTCCATCTCCACAGGCAGTCTTGGTCCTCTGAGGCTCTCTCCATCTAATGTGGCTCTAATGACCCTCTGCAGTTACTATATCTGTCATAGCCACTATAAGCTTTTATAGAACTTTACCTCTCTGTCCTTCCTGAGAGTGGGCACACTGAGTTAAACTTATATTGTAAATGCACTTTAATCTAGCAAGGCCAGTGGCATTTACTCAACCAGGACACTGAAAATAGAAAAACTGTTTCACATTTCTTCTACACCAACATTTTAGGAGCATTCCTGTTGCAGAGTTGAGCCTTCTTTTTAGGTTAATGTTGAGATTTCAGCTGTTTTATGTATGTATAGGTAATAGGTACATAACAATTAGTAGCAGTTACTGAATTATTACTAAACAATCATCCTGGAGAGTAGCTCTGAAGTGTTAAACCATTCCATCATAACTTTTTTAATTACATACTGACTAATGAAATGAATTACACTCACATTTTCTTTACCTTCGATAACAACAGGTTTGGGTTTGAATAGGCCATAACAAAACAAGACAGAATAATAATAATGAAAATAATAAACAAATAGGGTAATAATGAATTTCACCTTTTGGCATATATTTGTAAACCTTTCATAACAGCTAATGTAAATTTACATAAACCATTACAAAACCCAATATATATTAATGGTCAGAATGGTTGTTTTAATCATCAACATGAGACTTTATCCTTTTTATATATATTTATGTATGTTTATATAAGTTGTAATGAAAGGTTTATGTAGATTAATGAATACTAGCCTTCAGTGAAGTGTTACTGTAGCATTACCAATTCTTCGCTCACTGACAGAATGTCTTTATTAGTTGTCAAAGTTAACATAACGGTCATTAGTGCAAAATAAAACCACACTTAATGGATTTCCCTTGTTTGACTTTTGAGAGCTTCTGCAGTACTACAGACTGAAGTCGACTGTTCGTAATAGCATAGAGGAAAGTTACAGGGACCTCTAAGAGCCTTCAGTGTAACACATTCAGACACCGTTGCACTCAATTTATTAAATTGTTGAAAGTAATACATATTTTCTGTCAAGTAGCTTCAACAAAAAACAATCATATTTCTTTTTACGTTATTGAAATGCTGATCAGTAAAACATGAAACATTGAGATTCCTTAGTTTTCTCAATATCTGCTGTTGTAGTCATCTGTGCTGAGGTTAATTGGGTTAAACCAAATTAGATTTGCTTGAACATCCCTTCTGTGGTACAGCATGATATGCATGTCTGAGCAGGGAATCAAACCGAGGTCTGCTGGGAGGAAGTGTTATCCACTATATGGTACAACTCCAATCTAAAGATCTGATAGTGTTATCACTGCAATTGCCACTGAACACACTATATTTCAACACGTATGAACCTCAGGCAGAGAGGAGCGCATTGTGATGCTTGAATAACATCATTAAACACAATGCAGACTTTGAATTCAATTCAGTTCAATTCAATTTTATTTATATAGCGCTTTTAACAATGGTCATTGTCACAAAGCAGCTTTACAAAATGAAATAAATGTGTGTGTATGAACGTGTGTGAATGAAATGCCTCTGATGAGCAAGCCAGAAGGCTAAAAGTGCAAGGTAACATGCCCTGTAAGCTATTTGACAGAAATGAATGCCCAGAATTATTGCTGCTGAGGGAATATCATCTGAGTATACTTCTGCTGTGCAGACATTCTTTGAGATAGTAATGTTTAATTGGAATTTTCAATTATTTTTTTGCCTACAATCGTCATGCCTCAGACCTGTACTCTATCTTCTGCATTTCTCTCTCTTACATTCATGCTTATTTTGTCATCTGTCGTGTGCTCTGCCACCTCATCTTAACAGTCACTTTCCTGTTGGTTGCTGGAGTGGAAAGCAGTATTGTTACGCAGCTGATGGTATAAAAGTGAGTGTGTGAACCCAAGGCTGAGTTAAAGGGTGCTTGTTTTTTGGTGGTTTAATTAAGCAGCTACATGCTAACGTATTCTCTCAGTTATGTCATATTTTGCCAAAATTCTGCCAAGAATATTAATTTTTTGATGTGGTTAAAAAGTGCCTATATATGCCTATTTTTATAGTTTAAACCCTAAATATGGCCCCATATATACTTCAAACACCCCTAAATTAAAAGCTCAGCCTAATATCTTACCCTTAAAAATGGAAATTTATGGAAACTTTCCATTAATATTTATGTTACAAAACTAGCAAATTATATAATTCTTAATTATTTCACCTAAAATGCATGAAAAATTGTATTTTGCCACGAAAAAAAGCAGCAAAAAAAAAAAAGAAGATATGTTCAGTTTCGGTGAATTTGCAGGGCTTTCCGCAAAAAAATGTTAGTTAGATTCTAAGAACAAATCTGTGAACGACTGAGGCCGTGAACCGCAGTCACAGGTTTGAATCCGCAGTCACTTTTTACCACTGTTGCTCCGGGGGGACGGTCCCTGTAACTAATGATTCTAAGTCTCTCTGGATAAGAGCATCAGCCAAATGCGCCCTTTACCCAGCAGACTGAGGTTTGATTGCCCACTAGTCCTGGGGCGAGCCTCCTAATGCTGCATAATGCAGCACAATTAAGCTGTAAGTCTAATGACAAAATAAGTACTACTACAAACTAAAGACTCCTGCCCTCAAGACCATTTCAACCACCGTGGATCTCCTTCATGTGCTCCCAACCCTCGAAGCAAACTACTGTTCACTCAGACTCCAGTAGAAGAAGCTGCTACAGACTCTAGCTGTTCCAGCTTTACTAACTATAGACTACAAATACGTAATTAAGTGTAAGGTTGCATTCTTTCCCCTCCTATAATTAGCACATAGCACATCTCTATAGTGTCATTTTTGTTTTACTCTCCCTTGCTATCCAGTGTCAATCAGAGGAGGATGGGTTTGCCTTTTGAATCTTGATTCCTCCCATGGTTTCTTCTTCCAGCTTTCAGGTGTTTTTCCTCGGCTGTTGGCTTACTTCCTTTGGCTTACTCACTAGGGGCTAGGACCTGGATTAAAATGAAATATTTAGTGCACATTTAGGATTTACACTATAAAAATAGCCATTTTTAGGCATTTTTTTTTACTAAAATACAACAACGTGGTTTTTCGCTATACGCTTGTGCTCTTGGAACGTAAACCCATGCGGAAAGCTGTGGAATAATGTATATAATATTGCTTTCATCTATGATTATCGGGATTAGCTATGATTAATCACAATTATTTTTTTTAATCATCCAACAGTCCTTGAAATTATTAATGTCATATTAAGACGACACCATGCTTTTGTTGTTGTCTTTCCCTCAGGGGTTCAGCAACACGGCAGGTAGCTGGAAAAGATGTGATGGCAAGTTTCATATGTGTCAGAAGCTGTGTGGGTGTCTTCTGCTGGCACGCCATCCCAATGCTTAGCAGCGGAACAGCTGATTCACGCGCTCTGACACCAACACAAGAGCGAATGATCAACTAACCCATTCTCCATCATTACAAACTGCAGGCAGAGAGACAGGAGGATTTGACATCAAGCAACCAGCAGGACAAGCAGCGAAAAAAGAGATTCTTTCGGTGGTCCCTACGAGGGGCGCCTTCATTTGATAACTAAGCAGGTTGAAAGCATTGCCTGCAAGCAGAAAGAACTGGCTGCAAAGATAACGAGATCTGTAATTCTATTTAAAGTAATCCTATCTCTCTCATACACCCAAATCACACAGTGACACATGTTCTCTCTTTCTCACACACACACACACACACACATAGACACACATAACTTCACAGTATGTTCAGATCAACAGAATCTTTTTCTTGGTTTTGAGGATGATTACAACATTTAGTTCAAATCTGTATTACATTAAATTGGATATTTGAATGAGTTTGAACTATATTTAAGGATTTCATGAACGTGCATTTTATTTTATTTCATATTTTAACTAATTGTTAAGTCCTCTGCTACACTGTGGTAAATTATAACCACACACATCCAACTGCATGTGTTCCTCCGGTGTGAAAGTGCCAAGGCCGGGCTTCTTTCTTCAGCAGATGAGCTGTAAACAACAATAGAGAGGGGTGACCTCAGTGCCAATGAAAAAAGGGCAAGTCATTCATTACAGTTTATGGTGCTTGTTCACCTTCTATCTTGTATGTTTCACTCATGTCTTATTGCTTCATGTGTTAAAGGGCCCATATCATGGAAAACCACATTTTCTTCTGTTCCTATTCAGCCTTCAGCACAGGGGAGCCAGACAGAACAGAGACCATTTACAAACATCAACCGTTTTTACAATCGTTTTCAATACCGTGTCCACTTTTTCAAAACACTTCACACATTGTGAGCTAAACTGAGAATATGTTTTGGCAAGGTTTCATACAATAGGTATTCAATAACAACTTCTTCCAAAATTCATGGAAACATTCTGCATTCAGATGCTCAATTTAAAACAATTAACTTTCATTTCAAATGCAAACTAAATTGAAATTTCTTGAGATGGAGGTATGCTGAATTTCAGCCAGTGAGACTACTGCAAAAGCATTGCAAACTACTGTCAATCACATTATTCTGATTTTAGCTGAAAGTTAATTCAGTTTATCTACTATCTTGTCACCATCTGTACAAAAGTGGGGATGTTTACTGTATTTTACCCTAAAATTCTGAGGATGGATGGGCTTGTAGTGGCAGTATAGAAAAACACCTGACTGCCATTTCAGATAAAGATCATCCAGGTGTTTCTGTTTGTGTCCGATTACCACATATACAAGAGGAGACATCTTTGGATTGCCTTTTGTTTTCCTTTCCTTGTAGTGTGAAGAAAATGGACATAGCAGGATGCAGAGGCAGGAGACATCGATGCAAAAGAAATGTGATTGGGAAGAGGGCGACTGTAGATATTCCAGGCCAAAGGTGGGGCATTACTCTGTGTGCAGCAATATCTAATGACAGATTGCAGCTGCATTTTGCAATAAACATGGTGAAAATATAACATATAACTGTGCATAATATATATAAGAAAGTTATCCGATATGATCAGATGCATATTTGTAAAGTTCACAGTGTGAAAAAGTAGACATGGTATTGATTGTAAAAAACTGTAAATTATAAGGCTGTTGGGCTGTTTTTGGAACATAAAGCCACTCAGATTTGCAGGTGGATACAAACAAGTAGGATATAAAAAAGTAAGACATGGGCCCTTTAAAGGCTTATGCAGAAATATTTTAATGCAGCTCTAAATCTCGCCGGCTCTGAATGTCTCTAGGTGTATACAGGGACCCCTGCACTTGCCACACTTCTCTATCCCTACCCTTCCCACAATGTCTTCCTGGCATTATGTTATGCTTATTGATCTCCTGTGCAGTTGGCATTGATTTTCAGGCCACCACCAGCCAAAGCTGCCTGGGGATGCAGTGACCTCAACGCCAAGGTCGTATCTAGGCGTCTCTGGCCTCAGACAGTCCGACACGGCTCGTCCTCTAAGAATCTGATTTCCCAGTTCACTGGACAAATTCTTACGTTCTGTGTCTGGCATTCAATTGAATGATGGGAGTTGGTGCAAGTTTAATGCGTTATATTGCCCTTTCCTTAACTACTAAATAGTTTTAATGCAATTAAAGAAGTATAGAGCAAATGTTTGTGTTTCATTTTATAATCAAGCATGTCTAATAATGCTATATCTAGTAATAATAATAACAATGCAGAGAGATCTACAAAGTTGAGATTTATTTAATCATGGTGGCATCTAGGCCCACCCTTTGCCTTTTTTATTATCATTAATATTAACAACAACATCAACATCAACAACAACAACAACAACAACAACAACAACAATAATAATAATAATAATAAGAAGAAGAAGAATCATCATCATCATGATCAGCAGCAGCAGCATATGTATGGCCAAATGTATCATCATCTAAAGTCTTACATTATTAACTGTGGTCAGTTTGTATCTTTCATTTTGACCAGCTGAACTGCCACGTTTCCACGTTTACTTTTTATGGCTGCTTTAAAATTCTATGGTTTGCTTGGTTTACATCCATACTGTTCCACTCAAACATTAGAATGTCAAACCACTTACATGTTCCCATAAATTTATGCTACAATATATTTATATTTTCTCAAGACACACGTTCTCCCTCTATCATTCGCTCGCTCGCTGACTCTCTTACGGATTTACCTTCATTAGGACAAGACTTTTATTAGTGGTTTTTGTAGGTTTATTCGTGTGACTGTTTGAGCAATCACAGCTCTCTTCTTAAGTTTCAGGATTATTGTGATTCTTTTTATAGCTAAATTTAGTGCCTCTTCTTCTCCTACAGTTTTTAAAATATGACATGATTCCAACATCAAAATGTCTGTTAATGTTGCCTTCAGTTCACATGTACACAGCTTATTGATGTTTTTTGAGTATTGATTTTTTTAAAAAATAAATGTTAAGAGAGAGATAGAAGACAGTCAAGTCACCTTTAAAATATGTGTCAAAAACATATGTCTGTAACGTCACAGGTATGGGGGCTGGAATAGGACAAAAAGTGAGAAAACCCAAATGTGGAGCAAAGCACACTACAGACTTCAAAACACTACATTTCAAAACGTCAAAATACACTTTTATTAAGTGTATTTACCCATAGATTACTTGGTAAGAGCTGGCAAATGAATCACACTTTGCATTTTCTCACGGAAATGCATCCAGTTAACATTATAATTCCCATCAATAGGGACATACATTTCTTTCTGTGCCAGATATAATGTCCTCCAGATGATATAATATAAGATAAGATAAGAAATAACTTTATTTATCCCGAGGGAAATTCTTTTGTCATAAACATGCTCAATGCAGCAAGAGGAACAAGAGGAATATAGATATACAATACAAATTAAAAAAACTAAACAGTAAAATAGTTCAAATATAATATCAAATAACTCTAACAAAGTAACAATGTAACAATATCAGATAAGATCAAATAAAATAAATAAAATAAATATTAGTGCATGTGATTCTGAAAAGTGATTCTGAAAAGTGACAGATATAAAATGTTGCCATTGATGGGAAAGATTTCACACATAAGTAACCATCATAATAATCATAAATATTTACTGAGGTGAATTATTCACCGATTTCTGCAATCTTCACATCACAAACTGGAATATCACCAAAAAGGCTGAATATTTTTTATTAAAGTGAAAAGTGATATGACTTAGCATGGACCATTCATTTGCAAAGAACAACTATCTTTAGATTCCGTCTTAAGATTCAGTTTTACATGTTTTTAATGTGTTAGCTTGCTGTTCTGAGTTGTGAATTAGTTAAAAACATGAGCCAGTCCAAAGCAAAGCTTGAACAGTGCAAGCAGTCTCACTCAGCCGCACTTGAAGGCCAAACGATTTAATTTGCTAATCTATGGAAACACGCTGGCAGAGCTCCGGCAGTGGCTCTAACCTTACTGAGCTTTCAACTGCAAGTTAGGCGGCACTTTTCTTTGAGGTGGAAATCAGTCTCTCAACTTCCTTCCCTTCATGTTGTAAGTGCATAAAATGTGAGGGTTGTGCAACTGCTCTTATACAAAGATGAATGTGATTAATTATCTCCAACCAAATGGCAAGTAGGTTATAAGGTTTAACCAGAGATGCTCATAAGTCATTTTTACCAAGTCCAAGTCTTTGTGCTCAGAGTCAAAGTCAAGTCTCAAGTCTTTCAGCGGCAACGTTTAGAAACGGCGACTCTAAATGTGGGATTTTTGAGTTGTAAATGTTGAGTTCTGAACATTTAGAAGATATGCTAATTGTCCATGCCCCGCAATTACTATTGGCTGTTACATAGCAGGGGGCGGATTTGCCTTAAATGATCTTAAATCTAAATGTTAAATATGAAAAATATCTCTCGCACTCTGAATGTGAAACTCCACAGTTAGATGGGGCTCGGTGACCCCTTTCCAACCCCTCGAAAACCGTTATTAGCTGAAAACCGTTTACCTTGGACAAAAGTATTGGGACACCGGGACGAGGTGAACGGTTTTCAGATCGTTGGAAAGAGTGCGAGATATAAATAAATAATTCCATTAAATGAACATTGTTTATGAGTTATGACTCATGAGTCACAGCACCCGAGTTCGAGTCAAGTCTAAAGTCATTGAGGGCAAGTCTAAAGTCAAATCACAAGTCTTTCTTTGTGTGACTTAAGTGTAACTTGAGTCCGAGTCTCAGACTCGAGTCTCCATCTCTGGGTTTAACCTTAAAAATAAGATTGTTTTGCAAAGTCATCACAGGCAGTTACACCATTAAGGTGTTAAGAAGCATTTTGGTTCAGTTTTGCCTTGTTCCTCTTCACAAACCATCTTTGGTTCAACAAAGTGAAAAGGTTGTCCAGGCGGGGTGATTTTGGCCATATGTTTATTCTTCTCCTCCAATATGCTACTTTAATAATCCCCAGTATATTGCTTTATTTCTATTCCTTTCAGTGTAGTGTAGACAAAGAAATGTTTGAAAGGGAACACAACGTTATTCTGATTTTAAAATGTATATACAGTATATGTAACAGTTACATAAAAATCAAGATGTAGATAATATATTTTTTTATTATTAAAAATGTTGCCATTTAATGGGTAAGATTTCACACATAAGTAACCATCATAATAATCATAATCAACATTTACTGAGGTGAATATTCACTGATTTCTGCAATGTTCATCACAAATTGGAATACCATAAACTGCAAAAAGCATTCTAGAACTATGTCAGAGTCTAAAGGTTGAACTGTTGAATGGAAACCGGTCCAATAACATGAAATGGCAAGTTAATGGAATTGCAAATAAATGTCCTTGGACAGATACACCACGAGAAACTTTACAATATGGCCTTAAACGAATGAAATGAAGGTGAAAGGGCAGCAAGCAGTTACTCCAGAGGAATTGCATGACAACCTGAAACCAAAGGAACAAGAGGAACTCAGAGAACTAGCAACAACAAACAGCACCACTGCCCTCTTCGAAGTACTGTAATGCACAATAAATGCAGTCTTTGGAACAATGTACTCTGGTCAGTCATTGGCAGAAATTTGAGAAAGAAGGATTGTGTTCAGGATCCCAAGATAGGCAAACCCACACTGAAATATGGAGGTGGGAACACCACCACCTGAAGACCTATCTGTCTGTAATTACCAATACTGGCATTGAAATGAAGCCCCAATGTTATTTATTCATGGTGTCTGATTCTTTTTCCCTATCAAGTCAAAAGACATTATGTGTAAATTTGAAATGGATATACACATTGAAAGTATAATAAACAACTGCCTTTCCAGCTGAGCTAAAATCAGCATAAGGCTTGTAATAAAAAAAATAATGGCTCTCAAGTGGCTTTCAATTTCCAAATCTGTGATAGACAAACATGTCCAATAGACTGAGCTGTTCTGTTGAGTCACCATGCCCAGTGCCTAGAGTCATCTTTAGGGGGCATAAAGCCCCACCAGTATTGGGCTGTGAAGCAGTGGAACTGTGTTCTTTGGTGTGATGCAACTCCACCCAATACGTTAGGGATGAGCTGGTGTGGTGTTTGTGATCCAGTATTAATTATGCAACACTAGAACCTGACCTCATTAATGCTCTTTCGGATGAATGCAATCAGCTCCTGGCTCCAACGAGGAGAGACAAACTCCTCATTAATACCCTTGATTTCAGAAGGAATGAACAGACGAGTGCAAGCTGATCTTGTTTTTATAGAACACATTTCAAAGATAAGAGATAAGATAAAGGATTATTAGTCCCACAAGTGGGAAATTTGCATTGTCACGGCAGAAAGTGAACAGAACAAAAGTAAAAGCAGCAAAAAACAACAGAATAAAAACAATAGAGTAAATACAATATCAACAGTACAGTATTAAAAGGGCACAATACAGACAGTCTGGAAATATAACTATGGATGTGTGTACTGAAAAATATAGATGCATATGTATAAAACAAAACAATGAATGCACCAAATCAATAAATAAACAATTTCAAATGTATTGATTGTTTTTCAGTTAAAAGAAAAACCGACAGAAGCACACAGTAAATTGATGCTGCACCACACTATTCCAAGAATTGTACCCAAACCTTGCAAAATGACTTATCATGAATATAGCACCCCTTTTCATGTGATAAGCTGCACTTTTAGCCCTGTCAGTGCAGTGATTAACCCTACGCGACCTTTCGGAGGGGCGGATTGGGCTGTATGATGATAGAGACTGTATTTACCTCTTCTGGGTGGGTGAGACAAATGTGTTGTCGGAGCTCGGAGGATGAGGGAGACTGGGTCTGGAGGTCTGGCCCATTGGGTGCAGTATGCATTTAACACAACAAAAGAGGTCACTGTCTGGCCTCTCAGTAGTCTGCCCATCTCCCGTATGTGCTGCTGTGTCAAGATCCCTCAGGACTGAAGGGAAGAATCTGCTGGGTAACATGCTGGGTAATTAAAGAGCCATTACATCAGCTGAGGAAGAAAAAAACACACCATAGTCATGGCAGGTATCTGCACTTCACATCCAAACCCATCATTTATGTTTACACTATCAGATATTTTGTATCATTTCAATGTAATCAAACACTGGTATTGATGATTCAGATTATTTTAATGTCATTTAATTTACTTATTTATTTCAGGCTTCAGCATATGATGTCATGGCTAGTGCTTGATATTTCTTAAAGGGCCAGTACCTCTGATTTTCTTTGCATTGATTTTTTTCCCTGAAGTCCATCAGTGTGTTTTTATGCAGCAAAAGCAATTATCATTTACCTCTCCATGATGTTTTTTTTTTTATCCTTTCGAATTAAATAGAATTTGTCATTTGTCATTAGAATTTGTCAGTTATTTCATTACTTCATTACGGACAGTTGATTAAATCCACGTTTTTTGTGACATCACAAAAACAATGAATGAAGGAATAAGTGGTATGTTCCAGTGCTACACTAACCTCTTTTATTAAAAAAAAAAAACTAACAAATTAACAAAAAAGGTTTTTTTTGGGCCCTTTAATCAAATTCATAAGCATTAGTGAAATATATAATATGTAACGTTTTTCCTCTGCTAGGATATCTCTCACACATCTGTTTGTCATTTTTCATCTCACAGTCCTCAATTATCAAACATTAAAAAAATGCACTGGCATACGCTTTCATTTTCAGATGGAAAGACTTTCCTTTCACAGAGACAATAAACAGGATCCTGATGGCAGGGGTGTTTTGGTGAGCTCATCCTGGAACTGTTACCTGAGCCGTTCTCTTGGCTTCTGGCTCGCTGGTGCACTGAGGCGTCTGAGAAGTTGCACACAATCAGATGAGCGCTGAACTTGAACATGGTGTATTAGCCATAGCATGTTGCTGCAATGCACCACTGATCTGTTTATTTAATCATAACATCGTGGGACTCTGGGATGCTTTACACCAACGTAGGACTAGAGGCATACGTGTTAATAAAAAAGGACAGGTGCCTAAAATGAAAGGGAGTTATATATGAATCTGCCAAAACAACACAACACACAAGACAGACGGCCTTCTAAAGAAATTCAGGGGGAATGAAGCATCACTGCAGCAACTGGAAACAACACTTTTATTGATGTCTGCTCTAATTATGGATGTTTTAGTCTCGCTTGCTAATGTTTCTGGAGAAGTTAACTCCAAAATGCAGCCAAAAAGCCGATCATGCGAGGAAGCGCGTTAAAAAAAGTCAACTCACATTACATTAATCACGCTGCGATGGTTCATCAGCGATCTGTACTGCAGATTTTATTTAGAGAACTCAAACAGTAGAATGGTGAGGGATACACTGTAGTCGCTTAATAAATGAATCCTCTATTAATGGTCACACACAGTATACCATACATACAGTCTACCTGCTTTCTACCTGCCTACCAGTCTTTTATTGGGAAGCACATATATAACGTCCTCCAGATATTTTCCAGGCCTGATGGTAAATTAGCTTGCCACGGTGCCAGCTGGCTCTGATATTGTTTATCACTAATCTAATTGAGAAAACTGAGATCAACAACAAAGGCTGGCGTATCTCTCTCTCTCTCTGTCACACTCATTGCAAAAGAGAAATGCATATTCAGTCAATTTAAACAGAAGACCTCCTGGATATACTGCCTTTTTGTTTCACTGACAAGTGAGTGTTAGGATTTTCTACATAAAACTAAGTGGGATCTTACAGGAAACATGCTTTTGTACATTTTAACACGCAGCTGCAGCTTGTTTGCTGAGAATGTGGGGAAAATTGGCTATGAGTACTCAAACCTTTGACTGCATATGACTGTATATTCATCATTTACAGTTTTTAAGAACAAAAGATAAACTATCTCCCCTTTCTCCCAACAAGGCACACCTGATCTGTATAATAGCCAAAAGTCAAAAGTGATATTGACTTCTTGTGCCACAGGATTTACAAGCGTACTGTTTACTGTTTCGTGCTCAGATTTCCGTTCTTTGTGCCCATTTCTTTCAATCAGATGAGTGATGCACTTAACAGTTCAGCTTCTTGCTCTTTGAAATGTGAAGGCAAATTCTGATATTTGACTTCAAAAGGTTAATCATCCTTTTGCTAATTCTCCTGCATATCTCATCAAACATCTGCCATTTCCGTCTCCAACATGAGCCAATTATAGCTACTAATAATATTACCAGCCTTATGCCCCATGTGTGTGAGCAGATTGAATCCGAGCGTGTGTGTGTGTGTGTGTGTGTGTGTGTGTGTGTGTGTGTGTGTGTGTGTGTGTGTGTGTGTGTGTGTGTGT
>JBBPCW010000037.1:14862164-14872501 GCA_037974425.1 Phenacogrammus interruptus
GCGCCCGGGGAGCAGTGTGTGGGACGGTACCTTGCTCAGGGTACCTCAGAGGTGCCTAGCGGTCTTGGGGATCGAATCCGGACTTTCTGGTCGCAGGGCAAATGCCGTAACCACTAGGCTACCAGCTGAGCTTTGATAGATTTTGTAATATTTTGGCCAAATTTACATACACATGTATACAACCATGGGGGGAAAAAAAATAGAGACCGCTTTTTTTTTTTGGTTATTGCGTTTGTAAATTGTGGCTCTGTGAAAAATGTGTGTGTCACTATTGTTTTATACACGATTGACTATTTTATACACTACAGACTTGCATCACAATTCCAAACAAAAATAAAGTTGAAGAAAATGTGTGAGACACTGTTTTATCCCAACAGATAATGAATCAGGAGTGAAGCTGCTCTACAAACACTACTGCACTCAACACATAGAGCAATAGTTCATAACAGAATCGCAACCTGTGCATTTTACTTACACACACACACACACACACACACACACACACACACACACACACACACACACACACACACAAAGCTGCAAATTGTACAAACAATGAACAGAAAAAAGGGAAATGCGGTCTCTTTTTCCATGGCTGTATAGATGTGTGTGTACTGTATATATATATAAATGTGTGTGTGTACTGTATATGTATATCTAGCATGTGCTCCAAGACATGTGAAGTACTGCACCTTTTCAAAGCTTTTGCATTGGACAGCTCAACTAATTCTAATACATCAGCTAACAGACACCTGAGCACCAGATCGGACACTCAGGTGGCCCAAAAACACGAAATATTTTTTAGAAAAATCAGATCCTTTTTTCCAGATTCTTTGGGATTTGACTCTGGCTCCAGTTTGCTTCTACAGCTGATCTGTTAAAAGAAACACACATTCTTTTATATTTGGACTACAATTAAAAGAAGCATGAAATGTCCTGAGAGTTAATACTGTCAGCTCTGCCAATAAATCCCTCGATGAAAGCGTAAAAATGTGGACCGATGTTCCACACAGGCGTCACCTAAAAGACTATATATTATTAGAAATGACTAAAATCAGTTTTACAACTCATAAATCAGATACAGTTGTCCAGATTTTTTTGGCATGTGACTCTGGCTCAGCAAGTATGGAAGAATCTGTTCATCCCTGAGGACTTTCAGCAGCAGAGGCTGTAGAACATCTCGCTATACTTGACATGCAGGAGTCTCTTTGGACTGAACTTCATCGTTATCCTCTGTCCACGGCCTCTTACAGCAGAGATGTGTTGGTGTGTAGGGAGTGGGACAGGCTCCTCGATATGTCCAGCACACTCTGGAAAACGTCATAAGCCACAGCGAAGAGGAAGTACACTGGCAGGAGCCAGCGGAGCCTGAAGAGCTTCTCCTCCACCGGCAAAGGCACTGTCAAATGTCTGAAGCGGGACATGTACAGAAGCGAAAGTGAGCAAAATGACAAGATCATTGAAATTTTCTTTGTGTTTTCATGGCATCCCAAGTGTTTGTGGGAGTTGGTGTTTGTGGGAGGAGGGTACTTAATAGCAGTTCTATGCTTTAATGATGCATCCAATGGTCTGCTGTTCTGCAGTTACTGATGCCTGGAGATACCAAGGGGACACATGAAGCATGAGTCTCCATACCCCCTGCAAGCTGTGTACTGTGTATAATGCAAAAACCGTCGCTGTAAGAACTATTACCATCATAATGATAATTCTAAGGAAAATGTACAGCAAATATCAATGCACTGCTGTATAATGCACTTATATAGTAAATATAGAACCAAGGTTATACATCCATTTTCCCACACTGGGCCTGAATCTCAGATGTCTCGATACCCGCTGCAAGCTGTGTACTGTGTGTTTTATTTTAAATAATAGATCATACGTTACCATAGGGTGTGTTCATAAGACTTAATTGTTGCGCAATATGCCACGTGTGCACAATTCCATACTGAGAAATGAGTGTAGAAGCAAGAATTTCATAAGTTTCTTAACTTATTCAACTTCAGCTGAATGCAAATTAAGGCAGATCTAAATAAAACAAGACATTTAACACAATGATACACTGCTAGCTTTCTGGTCAGTTCTGTTGTAGTTATAGTAAGTCAAAACGACAAAACAGTTTGAGGGTATTCCTTTAATAGGACAGTGGTTTTTTAGAGACTTGAGCTCACAGAGACTTCAGACCTCCCCAAAATTTGCTTCAACAACTGGTAAAAACAGTCCAAATTTCAGTGTTTTCACATTTGGATTGCAAAGTGAATACGATTTCCTGATAGTTTATACTGTCAGCTCTGCCAATACCTTTACTGAACCTACAAGTTCTGGAAAACGAGAGATACATTTCATTCAACTACTCATATGCGGCCACAGTATGATAAAGTTGGCTACTTCACAAAATCGATTCTCCAAGAAATAGAAAGAGGTGAGAATTTAGTTCAGGCAAGGCTGCTCCAGGACAAGGATGAGATGTTTATCGGGGTGGAAAAGAGAAG
Source organism: Phenacogrammus interruptus (assembly GCA_037974425.1). NCBI lineage: Eukaryota > Metazoa > Chordata > Actinopteri > Characiformes > Alestidae > Phenacogrammus > Phenacogrammus interruptus. The sequence continues at coordinate 14,864,654 of JBBPCW010000037.1, forward strand.
TGTTTCATCAATTCTGCTAAGGATAAACACTGGCAGGCTCTGTGTTTCAGAGCTATGCTTCAGAGCTGGGGGGACTCGAGTGTGCACAAGTATTTGAATGGCCAGTATTAATAGCACGTTTTAGTTTGTGTGTCATCGAAAGGCAGACGCAGTTATAAACAAATTCCCAGCCACTGAGTGTATCCGTAACAAGCTGCTGTTAAAGTGAGCACTTATTCTTGCAATGAGCCTTAAATGTTCTGGCACTGATTAGTCTAAAATGTGTATTCCTTAAAAGCAGCATTATCCTTTTAGATCTTCTAATAACACTGTTTTATCTGTTTATCTGGCGAAAGCTGATCCAACACAACTGCTGCTATAAGTGCACACTGGCCTCCGTGCTCTTTTAATGATCATATGACCATATGAAAATTATTATTTTTTTTTTTACACTATTTTTGCGCTCTGGGGCCATAGATGCTTAAACCGAACCACCTGTAATTGATTTTGCTGATTGTATGTGGTGTATTTTAGGCTATATATATTGCGGGTGCTGAAAACATACTCAAATATCAATGAACAAATGCACAAAACGTATTCAAATTATTCAGGCCAGCCCCAGTTTTATTATAATAAACACTATGATTCTACTATTACTAATAACAGTAGAAAAACAATTTTGCATGCACATGCTAAGTTCACCCCCAATGGAAAGGCTTCAAGAAATTTGCTCACTTGAATTGCTCTGATCTGGAGGCCCTCAGCATCAGGAAAACGAAAACGCCCACTTCAGTGTTTAAGGAGAAGGAAACAACCTTGTCAAGCATGCTGACAAAGCCCTGGGGGAAATGAGAAGATTACAAACAATGCATCATACTCTTTTAGATTCATTGCACTGCATGACCATGGAAGTCCCATGGAGAAGTTATTTACCGCTGAATATATTCTAGTGGTAGTTCCAGCACTTGATATGGCACCTTAGTTGTTTTCAAAGTCAACTCAAAGGCTGAATGCTCATAGTATATCATGAACAAGTGCCAGCTCAATTTGAAACAGGCAGCCAAAGTACCAAAGGGATGGAAAAAGAGACATTGCACCAACTTCCTTAAGCCCTTATGTTTGTAACATCCTATCAGCTGCCATGAATGAGTGTCCAAGTGTATCAGTGAGCACCAACCTTCGGATCACATGCAGAAACGACGAAAATGATCCCGAACGCCAGGAAGGACATGAAGCCGCTCGTAGCACTGAAGAGGAAAAACAGACAGATTGTGGCATTACATGAATGGAGTTATTGCTATTTTTAACAAAGCTGTTGTGCACTAAAAACCTTAGACAGTGTAGAAGGTAAGCCGTGAACTAAATGTGTGTGCAGTAGCGATCTGTTTGGAGCAAATGGTTCAAGAAATGATCTCTTGCCGTTTGAATTCCGATTTCTGGGGAGAGTTTACCTTCTTGCATTGCAGCTCTGGAAACCTGGGGGTAATACCCGTGCTTGGGTATTTCTCACTAGCCAGCCTGCAGTGTCCTTCCAGTGTGCGTTCACAAGGCCATCGACTGAAAACACACAATTCAATTATAACTGTAACTGAAGAAATTTCGGTTTCAGCCACGGAGAATGACGCAAGGATTGCAAGCGGTTTGGCGAGTTTTAAGAATTGACTTCATTACTGAAGCTGCGGGACAATATTTTTTATCTGGAGATGAATCATACCATACCATCTCCCATTAAAAGAGAAATTAAATTAGTTAAGGTGGCCTGGGGACAGTATACCCAACATTCTCTCTCGCTCGTGGCCTCTCTAACCTTCGTTTTCTTTTAAAAATGAGCTCAGCCACTTTCTTTTACTTATCCTTTTGACACACTGCCATTGCTAATTCAGTCAAACCAAACCTGTTCCCACCGCCAAACCCTCTGCTACCCCGGTGATGGTTAACAAGACACGGAAGCGCGCTCATTCAGATGTTGATTAATTGATTAATCCTGCCATATGCTATTCATTGTAATGTGTTACAAAGGCCATTCCAATCCATATCCTGGTGAGCCGTGCACTGTACATAATTCATGATGACATTCTCCGGCGAGAGCTCCGCTGGACTGGGCCCAGAAACAGGCTGCAGCTTCTTTGACAAATGCAGCAGGCAGTCAGAGCGCCAAAGGCAGTTTGAGTCAGCAGTGGACCAAGGTGAACTCTGAATGTGAGGCTGACAGGGGGTACACAGAAGGGGAATGGGGATGATGCTACTGCCTGATAGGCTGCTCGGGGTAAATCTGGGCCAACAGAAGGCCATCTCTTGTTTACTCTTGGATACTGATGGAAAGTGAGAGCTGTTTCCCCTCTGGAAACTTCAACACAGGTACATGCTTACTTGATTTAAATGTTACACCTTGTTGTGTAATAGTCTCAGAGAGCCTGACGCAGATTTGGAATATTAACTGTTATCATCTTCCCTGCTATAAAATCTTCTGCAAGGAACCAAATTATTCAGCATTTCTAGAAATTGAATGGTAATCATTTATTTGCTAATTTAGTATCTTGAAAACATATAAAATGAAAGGAAGCAAAGTGCAAAAGTTTGGGTACCCAATTCAGTCCACTAGGCTTCTTTTCTGATTTTGCCTTAATCCAAGTCAGGGGCAAATGATTCTAGAGTGTAATAAACGATGTGCCACTTCAAACCTCTCAGGATGATCTCAACAGACATGTGTTCATCTAAGGAGTGTGATCCAAAAGTAAGTACAGTGGTACCCTCGACTTACTAGTGTCCCAACTTTTTCGAGATACAAGCGTCTCTCGGACGATTTTTTGTTTTGAGTTGAGAGCTAAAATTCGTGTTACAATCTTTTGTGCTTGCAGTTATTTTGTAAAAGTGTGTTTATCCATGTGTCCAGAGAAAGTGAGTGTGAGGGAGAGTGCTGAGAAGGAGCAGATGATGTGCATTGAATTAAAGAAATAAGTTAAACAATCAGGACCAAGGTAAGAGTGGAGTCGACTCGGCGAATCAGGATATTTTCTAAACAGCAAACATCTATCCATGAGAACATGGAGGAGATCCTGATGGTGTGCTTGAGGAGAAAAGCTCTATTGTATTGTGTTTTTATACCATATTCGTTATTTATAAGCACATTTTTCTCATTTAAAAACCAAAAAATCATTTTCTGGAGGTCCGGGAACGAATTAATGGCATTTCAGTTCATTTCAACAGGGACAATTGATTTGACATGCGAGTAATTTGAGTTATGGAACAAATTAAACTCGTAAGTCAATGTTTCCATCTTTTTAACTCATTGAACGGGTGCCCAACTTTACGCACATCCCACTTTTTGTTTAATTGTAATAATTGTGTGGTTGAAACTTATTCCATGCTGAGGCACTCAATCTTTCTTTTCACCAACAAAACGACATTTTAATACAATTTGTTTAATGCATGTTCTGGAGATGTGAGGTTTTTTTTTCAACTGATATACTGGAAAGTTCGTTTCTTCTTACACAAAAATCTACTTTGAAAATGCAGAACCTACTTGTGTGCTTCATTGCAGAGCCCATCACGAGGAAAGACACGGTTATACTGATGGTGATGAAAATCTGGATGAACTCCGCCACCCAGGAGAAGTGCCTGTACCTCTCGGTTATAATCTGTGGGAATGGAAACAGTGAATTTATTTCTAGCATTTGAATTCCCACAAAATCAATACCCTACAGAACTGGGAAACAGTGTGTAGCTCTCTAGTACTGTTTCTTTTTCATGGAGCTTTCAAATTCTTGCAAGAATAAATGTGCCTCTGTGTTTTAAGTGGCTGACTTTAAAACCTTACATCTATGCTACAGCATTTTCTTTTTGACTATAAAAACTATAAAAAATACTTTTGTCCTGTGACCGAGGTGGGGAAAGCTCGAGATTCAAGATTCTTTATTTGTTACATGCAGTCATACAAGTACAACACACAGTGAAATGTATCCTGAACCGCTCCTTTCTGACTGTGCAAACATTAAAACAGTAGGTAAATTATAAATTAAAATCTGGACATTTTCTGAAACCCAAATAAAAAGAAATGAGTACAAGTAAGTAGAAGTATAGATGTAAGAATAATTAAAAAAAAAAAAAAAACGAGCCCTCATTTGTATTTTTAGCCTGAGTAGATGAGAGGTTATTCTCCAGCCGGATATCTCAGTGGGAAATTCAAATGTTAAAAGAGGCGAATACAGGTTTACCTTTACATTTTCTTTAAGGGTAATGCATTAAACAGAGTTCAAAATGACATTTAAGTGTTTACACTATAAAAATAGGCATTTTAGGCAATTTTTTTTTTTTTTTACCAAAACACAACAACACGGTCTATCACTATACACTGGTGCTCTTGGAACGTAACCTCCGCGAAAAGCGAGGGATTACTGAACTCCAAATGACAAGTACAGTACAGTAAAGTGGCCCTTATAGTCACATGTGAACACAGCACAGCACACAATGTAAAATTCTTTCTCTGTATTTAACTCATTTACCAAGTCAAGCAGTGGGTGGCCAGTGACACAGTGCCCTGGGGATGGTACTTTGCTCAAGGGAACCTCACTGGTGTCCAGGGATTCAAAGCCATGGCTTTCTGATCACAAGGGCAACTCACTAACCACCAGGACACCAGCTGCCCAGGAAACTCACTTCTGACTCCCACGGAATTTGAAAACGAAACTTTCTGATCTGGAGTCAGACACACTACCATTACACCACAAGGTCTATGTAAGTACTGAATATGGGGTCTCCACTTCCTCTTCAGTGGTTAGAAAGAGCTGCATCAATGCTTTTTTAAAACTAAAGAAGCTCCTGCCTTATACAGATGCAATACCCAACTGGTGCCACTAGAGGACACTCAGTGACTTCTAGAGATGAACTGGAATTGAACTGCACTCGATGGGAAAGACAGCACACAAGTGCTCATTTCCACGCTTTGTCATTTGCTCATAATGATCTGTTTACGTCAATGTGCACCTGCATGAAAACAAAGGGAGATCAGGAAAAGACCATCATAAACTCAACCCGTTTACACTTCGTGAATAAATATTGATTTCTGACTTACTGATGTAAATGTGAGATCGTCGCAAACCAACTTGGCAGACTCCAGCTTTTGACTAAAGTAGAAGACCTGAAACCATGCATAGATTTCATTTGGACTGCATTAGAAATGAATTCCTGCAGACCAAATGGGTCTCTCAAACCTTGATCAAAGCTTATTACGTGGGAACGATGCACAGACTAGCCAATATTTCTAGTCCTGGGTGATGTATTGTCTTGACCGGTATTACAACATTGACAGCAATATTGATTTTAAGTATAAGCAGCTCTCAGAGATAATAGAACCTTAATTAACTGCAGGTCAATTCTGGCCTTAGTTTGTTTTATGCATAACAACTAGACAGTAGTGAGTTTCATTTGTGGAAATGTGGAAATGTACAAAACTGTATAAAGGTTCCTTTGGTATAATAAGTGATATCAGATGGAAAAGTCCAGCTGAGATGAGAGCTTTGTAAGACCTCAGCATGCAGTAGCAGGGCTCAGGGAGCATGGAATCAATTCAATGAAGGGGGACTTCCTCTGATTTTCCTAAGTCTCTGTCTAATTCAATCTTCAAGTAAGCAAAGTCATTAAGAGTGGTTTCATGTGTAACTGCACTTCAGAGAAATTTAAAGATTTCTTTCCACTGGTACCTATAGAAACCAAGGGTTGAGGGGTCAACACAGTACAGCCATTCTATATACTATCTGCAAAGACTTACAAATAAACAATTCTGATTCCTCAAAACAGCACATTTCACATTAAAACACTGAAAAGCTTTTTAAAAAATGTTAAAGCTTTTTAAAAAAAATGTTAATCAGTTAATTATACAGATATTTGTGGTATTTCCCTTTATCACTTTCCCACAGCAGCCATAGCTTTTTTCGGAGGTCCTTTATCCTTAAATTACAACATTTGTATTTAACATGAAAATATTTAATAGAATTACAATGAAAATTCATATCTTTAGTTTGATCATATTGACCCTAAGAACAAGAGCGGAAGTGCAACAAATGGTTCACTGTTGTCATATGACAAAGCAACTCTGTACATGGATGTTTCCTCACTTTGAGATGGTGCTCGAGGTGTCAGTCCCACAAGTGATTGGGGGAAAAAACACAGGGATGGTGGCGGTGGTGGTGAGGGGGGGGCAGGGGGGTGGGCAGAGAGTGGCTGACCGAAAGTGCAGCAAAAGGCAAACTTGTTGGAGAGCAAACACAAGTTTCAGAGCATTTTAGACTTTATCTTTATCAGCTTTTACTAATATACTCTGAGTTTTAAGTGTTCATTCTGATTTTTCTGATTTGGATTCATTCAGTCATTCATTTATTTTCTGTAGCCACTTAATCCTTACTCGGGTCGCGGGTACCCAGAGTCTATGGGGTCTATGGGCATTGCTTTAAGGGTTTAAGGGTCGATTTCCGTTCTGCTGTTGGAATCTCCACTAGGAAATCAGTTTTGATCACTGAACTGATCTGGTCATCTGCAAAGCAAAATTACCAGGAAAATATGATGTTGAATTCTATTAATAATAAAATAATAAAAATTCCATGAAGGTACTAAATGTGCCTGTGCCTGTATGTAAGAGCTCACATAAAGAAGGCACAAACTACACAGGCTTTCAGTCTGGACTCCTCAGGACCGGAAAGGGGGTTAAATGCTCTTTTTCCTGCCTCCACTGCCTCCGCCGTCCAAGATACCGCTAACAATGGATGATACAAAGCAAAGGGGAAAAAAAGAAGCACCTGGAGCGAGAGGCAGCCTATCTGATGTAGAGAATCAGATTAATATTAAAGGAGCCCCTGCTCTTTCTTCACCTTGCCCTGGGTTAGAGCGGGAGAGAGACAGAGACGGTGACAGAGAAAGGAAGAGAGAGAGAGAGAGACAGAGAAACTCTCTCCTTGGGGTTACATGCACCGGAAAGGTGAAGTCTTAAAGGCCATTGCTTACTCCAGGGATGGATGGTTATGGCATTTTGGGCTAAAACAAAAATTGTGTCGCGACGATGGAGGAAAAGCGCTGATCTTTAAAAAGTGCCGCAGGCTCTGGACGCAAGGACTTCAAGCACAGACCCTCGCACTAAACGAGAGGAAAAAACACAATAGGACTCATTTCAAACTAGTCTCATAAAAACCTGTGTACACAATGAGTTGTGTTTGTGTGTGTGTGTGTGTGTGCGACACGTGTTAAAAAGTAGGTTCTTTGCATTGTGTTCGCCACATTTCCGACTGCATGTGCAGCGTCTGTGATCTCCACAGGCCTGACAGTTCTGACTCATATCTGACATTTCAATCTTTCATGGCTGTCTCAACCTGGCAAATCAACCCTTGGCTCCTTTCATATGCTTTTTCTCCCTCTGTCTCTCTCCCTGTGAGTTCAGATCAGATTTCCAGTGGAGGAGCTGTAGGATTGTTATTCAGTTTCCGTGATTCAGGTTGTCTGTGTCCATCATCGACATCTGCTTTGCAATTACTGTGAAAAAAAACATCTGTAAAATGAATTTTCAGCTCACTAAGATGTCATCCATGCACTGCTATTCACGTCCCATAGTAGAAACCTTTATCATTATAATATTACAATATACAGTACAGTATAAACCCCGATACAACATAGACCCCAAAAGGTATCAAAATAGTTTACTTGCAAATATCCCAGCCATGCATTTTACTGATAAATGTATGTTTTGTTATAAAGGTTCTGTTCATACCTCTGAGAAATGATCAATCTGTCTGTCTATATTTTTATCTACCGTACTTTTCAGACTATAAGCCGCTACTTTTTTCTAAAATTCTGAACCCTGCGGCTTATAGTCCGGTGCGGCTT
>JBBPCW010000037.1:14922182-14932389 GCA_037974425.1 Phenacogrammus interruptus
ACAGAAAACAAACAGAATAAAAGGACAGAGAAAACGGAAAACAAACTTGGCACGGCTCGGGCATGCCAGCCGTGACAGTTACTGTATACAGCTCTGTATTTTGTTCACTGTTCATCATAGCTTGGTACAGGTGTCTCTTTTCATGAGTTTCAGTGATTATATTAGAAGTGTAATCATAGTGGGACAAGCAAAAATGCTGTTTTCTGTGTTGTAGGATTACATTAATATCCCAACGGTCTAAAATGTGTACATCTAAAATGTACATACAGTACCTGTATCTAAAACATATTACCTGCAATATATGTAAGTAAGAATGAAAGTAAGTAAACAAACTAACAAATTACCCCCCAATCATCCAGCTACTGCCATATCAAACTTGCTCCTACCCCTATAGTTGAATTAGCTGCCAGTCGTCCATGCTAAGAACGACTGCTGTCCTAATTGTATGTCACCTACAATAAAAATAGCACTACACAGAAAATGTCAAGCTTCATTGTGTTTTCCTGCTTCTGAAACCAAAACTAACTTTTTGTAGCATGGCTGTAGCTTCTGAAATATTTTTGCACAATATTCTGTGGATTTAAGACAGAGTGGTCTTACAACAAAGCTGGGACTTTAAGAGGAGGACAGTTCTTTGAAGGTAAATACTTAGGGCCTGAAGAGAATGATCTGGATGATAGGTATGGATATTCCATTTGGTGCATGCAAGAAGCACAAAGCTGAGAGAGAGAGTCAGGTGTAGATAGTAACAACAGCAGCAAAAAAAGCTTTAAAAGGCCTCAGTGGATGGTGTGTTGGAAGCAATACAAAGTCAAGCCTGTGATTAGTCTGCTGCCCACTCACCACTGTCACAAATCTGGAGTGAGTGCTAAGAAATGAAGTGTAAAATGACACATTACTAAACAAAGAGATCGCTCAAATCCCACAGCAGCACGCAGCGTCCATCTAGACTCTTTGCTCTCCATCTTCCTGCCTCATGCCAGCACTCTCCCTCCATTTCTCTTGTTTTGTAGCCTTTGAGAGGGGCTAGGGTGGAGGAGTTGCCGTACTGACCTTAACCCCTGTTTGCCCATGTAGCCGCGCACAGCCTTCTGTGCTTTCTTTACTCTGGGGAAGCAATTTACTCAGCAAATTTGCCATAGATGCACACACACATAAGGCCACACACGCATGAGTGCTGTACACAAAATGCATAAGTGAAAAACAGCACACATGCTTACCGTGCACATCTTTAGGACTTTCTAAGCAAAGCAAATCCTCCCCACATATACAGTGGGAGCATGCTGTGGCTGCTTCTTTCTCCAAATGCACACAAGGGCTGGAGATGAACTGAGTGAATCCATTACGAAGGGGCTCAAGAGGGCCAGATGCTACGAGTGGGGGCCGGAAGACTGATAAAAAGCCTGAGGAAGCTGACGTGTGGAGGTGGGGGGTGGGGGGGCATCACTCATGGTCCTGGCACAGCTGTCCTGCTCCATCCCGCTGCTAACTTGTTACCCCCCCCCCACCCCACCTACAACCCCCACCGCCCCCTGCTCCACCACAAGGGAGAAAAAACATGACACAGGGCTTTGCCTCCTGCTCTTGAGCTCTGCAAGCCCAACAATAAAACACACTCTGACATGAGAGAAAAACACAAACGTGTTGTTTTTTATGTCTGCAGGCCAAAAGCACTGTTGTTGCAGCCGGCTGTGGAGGCAGCGTGAAGGTTCTGCCAAAACCTGTCTACTGTCTAGCATTAAAAATGAAGGCTCTAGTCATTTCAAAAATTAGACCTACAGAAAATCAACAAAATGAATATTTAAACAAATCCCTAAGACACAACTTGGTGTCTATATATATATATATATATATATATATAGTCCACTGTCTGTAAAAATGGTTCCTTGTACAGCTAAAATGAATGCATAGTGCTTAGGTGCATAGTTGCTAACCACTATATATGCTATATAATGAATTGTTTCAGCTGTAATTGTATTAATTTATCTTTAGGATTTATCACCACCTCTCTTACTGGCCACAGCATTTTGTTGTACTTTCAGGAGAGCTTTTGTTTTAAACTTTATATTTGATATTGTTCTTGCCTCTGTGTGTCTGAGCAGTTATTGCATTAGCAATATCCTTCAGGATCATTAAAGTTTTCGGATTCTGCGATGGTTACAGTCACACGGGGGAGAATTATCTTATTTTCCGTCTAGGCACTTTGTTCATTTGTTATTTTTTAAATTATTTTTCTTTTTTTCTTGAGTTACCGTTGCTGAGTGTTGGGGTGGTCCCTTCCTGGTGTGGCTGAGGGCTCCCCAATCGCAGGGCCTGCAGATTAGGCTGCACCACATCACCATGGGCCAGAGGGGGGATTTTGACCTTAGGCGTTTGTTTTTGTAAGGGTTGGAAGTAATGTGTATTTTGTTAGTCCCTTCTGTGTTTGTTGGTTTGGCCAACCTACTCTATATGTTCCCCATTTGTTTAATTGTAGTAGGTCAGTTTTGTTCAGTTGCATATCTTTGTTTTGAGTTAAGTATGTTTTTTCTGACCTCTTTTATAGGCCTAGTTAGAAGATTTTGATCTTTTGTGCCTCACTGCTTGGTCCCTTACAGATTCACACTTCCCATTCTTAGACATATTAGTCTTGTAAAATGTCATGCTTGTTGAAGCACTCACACACAGATTTCCTACTGTTGTCAATCTGGAGTGTCAGTGTTGTCTTCTGCTACGACATGAAGCACAGAAGAGTTGCCTAAAGTGGACAAGAACTCTCAGGAGATGGCTGTAATCCTCACCTGACAGGAACAGCTCTGCTGTTAAGGGAAGGGAGTTCTTAACTTCGGTATCACAGAAGAAAAGACTTGGCTTATCCTCTGCATGTAGTGTGAGTTGATTTTGCTCTGAACGTATGGGAAGCTCACTGCTTCTACCATAGAAGAACGCAATGAGCAAGAGGCAGTGCCCCATCTAGATGGGTGATTTTGTCACACACTCATGTTTGACACTTCATTATAAAGCTCCATTGAAGGCTGATGATTGCTGAGTTTGTTCAGGCATGCCAAAAAGGATGTGAATCAGTCTATTGCACTCTGTACAAATGGCACAAATACAGACCCATTCTTTCTGCCTTGCAAAGTCAGGCTAACCCTAACCCCAAATTCTCCTGCAACTCTAGAAGTGTTTAACCACTTGCTAAATCACAAGTTTAAGTGGTGTTGCCATGCAAAAGGTGGTTTAAAATCTTAGCGTTTGTGTTCAAAATAGGATATAATGCAGGTACATATGGGGTTTAGACACGGAAGGGCTCTATTCCGCAAAGGCTTTTTAGCCCTTAATCGTTTCTGTGAAATGCAGGCTGGTATAACACCATCTGTAGGTAAGGTTGGATCAGCTGTATGCAAGTTTAAACATAGACGACCGCAAATGTTTACTGAGTTCGGATTACCTGCTCAATATCGATTGCAATGAAGTTTTAACATTGCGCTTCTTAGACTTACCCATAAGCAGGAGTTTCAGTGAAACTAATGGGAATCACACTTAAACATTAATGTAATCATATCAAATATAAAAACCAAAACTATTTGCCACTGCAGGGCAATCATGTTTTATCTAGTGTTTTATAGAAAAATAAGTTACCCTCAGAGTCCAGAGCATGGGGAGCAGAACCATTACAGCACCTGCAAAGGAGGATAAACTCCATATGAAAGTGTCATTTTAAAAAAAACTCTGTTGGTATAATGGTCCATATAACAAAAAAATACTTTTGTCCATAAAATAAAAGAAAAAAACAGGGTGTTATTGCACGATAAAATAATTGTCGGCATTAAGTAATGAATGCATTAATTCAGGTAATAATGCCTGAATTAAAACAACCGTTTTTTTTAAAGATAGTTGAAACAAGCTAACAAGACTGCTCTCTTCAGGGAGCTGCTATGCTGGATAGTTTAGAGTTCCTGGCTGAACTCTGATTGGTCGAGAGTTTTGTCGCGTTTTGCAAAAAAACAGGTCTAGCGCTTATCGAGGTTTGGAAAAGAGCTGCAATTTACAATCCATTTTAAACAGGAAATACAGCGATTTCATATGAAATATTGATGGAGCAGCAGAGTGGCATGGCAAGAATTTTATTTGCCGTTTAAATTCAAACTCAGAATCAGAATTGTGTTTATTGGCTTGTGAGTGAACGCGTGCAAGGAATTGGATTCCGGTCGATGGTTTCTCTCAACAAGAACAGTATTAAACAACAACATGTAAATGCTCAGAGAACAATATATTATAAAATAACGTACAATCGACGATATGAGAGCGCAAAATGGATTTATATATAAATCGTGTATCACATTTTGAAAAGGAGCTCTTCATAGTATATAGTATATATATATTGTATTAAGCTTCATTAAATAAATAAATCACAGCACTGTGTTTATTGACTAGTTTTCACATTTTGTTGTTTGTTGGGTTTGTATTGATTGGTGGTGCAGCCGAATTTAGTAAAAGGATAATTGGTTAAAGCTAACTAGAAATAAAAGTGGTGCAGGTTTTGCTTGTTTTCCAAAATTTGGGGCAACTAGCAGTGAACAGCACGAAATTCTTCCTCTGCATTTAACCCATTCACCAAGTGAAGGAACTGCCCAGACACCAGTTTTACCGCAAATTGCTGTCAATCAGGTATAAATTAGTAGTATCAGCACAACTAGACAAAAACATAGACCTTTAAGCCATGCTGGAAGGGACCCCACCACTTTATTCATTTCAAAATTGCACCTGAATGAGTGCTTTTGACACACTGTACCTCTGCCCTTGATATTTCATTTATAAAGGTCCACCCAAGGTGTCAATCGGAGAGCGTGGATGAGGGGGCCTGGGGGAGGAGGAGTACAGCATACCACTGAGAGCCGAGCATAGAGCTTAATCTCCAGACATTGATCTGTTTGGAGTAGGCAGCTTGTATCAGGGGATGACCCCCAGCTGGTATGCCAGTTTCAGAGGCAGTTGAAAAAAATCAATGGCAGAGAAGATGCAAGCATAACACAATGATGTACACTCCACCAGCTGTCAAATGACTACGCTCAAGCAGAAAGCACACGCACACATACATGCACCCCCCACTCACATGCCCACCATCCAGTACATCCCACATCAGTTATCAGTGTCTACTGTAACGCCTGATACAAAAAAAAAAACAAACAACCACACTCTCGGAGCCTCAACAACTCCTGCTGAAGTCTAAATATAGCATGGCGCTTTATAGAGAGAGTAACATGCACTGTATGCCACATTATCTGTTTTGCTAAGGCTGCTTTTTGCCACTCCACAATCTATCAAAGTGCCCACTGCAGTCCCAAAGCAGGCTCCTCGTTCCAGAAATGCCTGAACACAGCCTAATAACTTACCTCTAATCCCTTCAATATCGCTGTAAACATTTTTATTATTTAATGTTTATCTATTTTATTGCTCTGGTCATGGAAGTTTAACCTATCAAGTAAGATAAATGGCACTATATGCAGAGCCAGACCCTTATTTCCAAGCTTTTCTCCAGTTGGTTTTCTTGGCTGTGGTTATTTTGCTACTTCATGTGATTCATTATGAGCAAAGACCTTACGAAACTCACAAATACCGAATTTGCGGGATGACAATTAGCCCCTGATAATGACATTAATTTGGAAATAACAAGAGCAACAAGCGACTCGTGAGGGGGATCCATTTCCTGACAATGACGCACGGAGGCCATTAGAGAACAATTTCAGCAAATCAGAACAGAATGGGCCCGGAATTTAATTAATAATCGTGTTCTGCACCAAAGCAAGACAATCCATCTGAAATCAAAGTCATGCAGGCTCTCAGCAACCAGACACGACGTCTCAGCAGGACGGTCCGTCTGAAGGGCCGGGACATAAACAGGCCTGGTGACAGCCCTGCTACTGTGACCTATTCCCAGTCCTGCTTTTCTGAGGCCCCTGTAAAGATTCAATTTACGGCCAAATTCACAAAGAGGTTAGAACTCAGACCGGGAGCATTATTCATGGTCAGCTGACACCAGCGTCTAGTAATTGTTCATAAGCTCAGTGTCAGCAGCAGGGTGACATTTCTGCAGTTTCTATGGCTGCAGCAGATTTGGGAGAGCTTCAGTTTACCTATTACAGTACAGTACGAAGACTGGCAGCACTTTTCTCTATGGTTTGACACATCACATTGTCCAGTGCTGAGCAAGGCAACAGATGGGGAAAATGAGAAACGGTCCATTTTAAGCACAGAATATACTGCGGATACTAGTTGTGTCCAAAAAGTGCACTCATTCAATATGTAGGGCACTATGTAGTGAGTCAGCCATTTTGTAGTGGTGCCCGAAATTTCAACCGTCAATTTCACCCACTAGTTAGTGCACTACTAAATCTCCAGACACTGTACACTACACGAATACTGAGTACACTGCGGGTTTCTTTTACCGTGCTCTACAAAGTGAACGAGTGCACATTTCGGACACGCTGCACACTATTTTATTGCACAAAAGTCAAGAAAAGCCGGAGGGAGGAGAGACGGGGAAAGTGGGGCTTCAAATGGAGGAGATTCGGTCACACTTGCGCTTTCATTCTCTCTTTCTCACCATGGAAGAAAGTAGTACCCAGGGATGGACTGGGACAAAAAAGCGGCTCGGGCATTTTAAGCCACGGTCCAGGGGTGGGTGTTGGATGCCACCCCAAAAATGGACGTTGGCGGACTGGGCATGTGCTGATGTCAAGTGCGGGCTGTGTCTGAACTAGAGAAATGAGACGTGTGTTTGCCGAGATCCGGCACACTATTTAAGCAACATTTAGTAAAAACGTAACATCACGAGTGTCTGAAATGATCTAAACGTCACCTCCCCTTGTTCACTAGTTAGCCCCCTATATAGCAAACATTATGTAGTGAACGAGTGAACAAATGAACAAGTGCACTTTTCGGACACAGCTATAGACTCACTAGCCACATGTGCCTTGTAGGTTCACCTTGTTGGTATACAATTAGACTGTAAATGTGTCATACCCTCCAGTACTTCATCAGTGGTCATTTTTTGATAGCTCAGTGGGTAGGATACTTGCCTCCGGGCCAAGGGGTCATGGGTTCGAATCCTACCTTCAGCACCACCCCTGGGTCCCTGAGCAAGACCCTTAACCCCAAGTTGCTCCAGGGAGACTGTCCCCTGTAGTCAGAGAATGAAAGTCGCTTTGGATAAAATGTAAATAAATGTTTTTGAGTAGTGGATCTTACATAGATATGGATACATACACTATACATACACCAACAGCGACTTTAATGACATTGCATTCAAATTGATGGACTTTATCATGGAGTTGGTCCCATCTATGGAGCAATAAAAGCTTCCACTCTTCTTGGAACGCTTTCCACAAGTGATTCTGTGGGAATTTGTGTCCATTCATTCTGTAGCATTTATGAGATCAGACACTGATGTTGGACAAGAAGGTCTGGATCACAATCCGCGTTCCAGTTCATCCCAAAGGTGCTGGATCTTGCTTTGTGCACTGGGGCACAGTCATACTGGAATAGAAAAGGTTTTTGCTTTTATTTGCTTTTATTGTTGACATTATTAAAAATGTCAAACAATAACTTTAATTCTAGACTACACACTTAAACAGTGGGCATTTTAAATAGATGACCCTCAAAAAGGGGTGTAAGCAGTTCGAGGTGTATATAATGACAGCCTACAAGCCTCAACAATTAAAGGGATAATCCAACAACTCTCACGTAAGAAAGCTGAATCAGAAAACCTGAGAACAAAACAATAAAGAGCTTCACAGCAACAAGCTGTGGATAGTACTGAAGCTGTTTTTCACATCACCGATTTAGTCAGATTTCGCAGGCTTGCATTACTTTAGTTCTCGCTTTCTCTTTCAAATGCTTTCTTCCATATAAACACTTACACAAAGTGTGCTTATTTATGGTGGGACAATAAGAGAAAATCAGAGATGCTTACAGCCCCTCTACATCATACCTGAGATAAATCAACAAACATGTTAAAAAAGAGTTACGACAGTGCCCTCCAGGACCATACTACCAGCCTGTCTACGCTCCCTGTCCTTGGAAATCAACTCTGTAATTGAAGAGATTGATTTTAGATTGCCTTGACAATGTAGACAATGTTGCTGTGTGGCTGCCATTGCAGCCCAAGTAAACCTCTAGTGGATGAATGAGGTTAAAGCACACTGCTGCTAACAAAGAGCCGAGTCGATACGCTGCCTGAACAGAACCATCCTCTTTTCTCCTGGCAGACGCAGATGGAATATGACATTAGTGTGTATTACTCTTGTTTACCTCTGGAGTATGTGGTGTGTGTGCTGTGGGAATGGAGGGAGAGATGCTATCGGCAGGAGGAAATGGCTGTTTGCCTGCAGTTCTCAACTGGCCGACATCTGAGGCTCAGCCACAGCTCAGGGGAACAGTAGCCACGCTTAATTGCCGTGGCTCAAAGCTCTCAGTTCCGAGCCGACAGGGTGACATTTACGCGCCTTGCAAGACGCCTTTGATTCTGTGTTTACGAAATACATGATTAGATGAGATTTTGCCAGCTATCGTGTGACACACACACACACACCCAACAGCTCCCTCTGATTAGAGAAATATTGCCGGGTCTCATGCGGGTTAGGACGATTTACCAGTCCGCTTATGAATTGTCATGATGAGATTGCAGCCTTATAGATCTCCACTGTGCGCTGGAGATGGAGAAGAGCCTGGGATGCAAAATAAACAAACAAACAAACAAACAAATAAACAAATCAAAAAACCTGATTATTTTCCTGTCTGATGCATTGTGAGGGAAAATACTGAGCTCCAGATAACGTATAAAGACGCAGACGCAGCGTAAAATGCATCAAATCTTGATGCAGCTGCAAAATGTGCTTGAATGTAACCGGTCAATAACCGCAGGCTTTAAAAGGCCTAGAGATATAATGGAGCTGTCAACAAGCCTGAGCTGAAAGTTAAAGATCAGTGATGAAGAGAGCTGTGTTAATAAGCAACATGTAAAGCCTATTTTGTGCTGTGTTTTCTCACATATGTCCATTTGGTAAACATTCTTTCAGGCTTGAGGACCAGGACTCTGTCTGAATGCTCTGGAATTGGCCATAGAGCGTGTCATTCGAGACCCTAACGCACTCTAACCTAGTTTTAAGGGGTGGATGATAACCGAAGTAAACCAAACATTGAGCTGATCAGAATACAGTAATATGTTCCAAGAGCACCCACATATATTGAAAGATGGCGTTGTGTTTTGGTAAAAAATAAATGTCTAAAAATGTCTATTTTTATAGTGTAAACCCTAAATCTGCCCCAAATCAGCTCCCAGAACACTTTCATTTCATTTTAAACTCAGTTTAATGCATTACCCTTAAATAAAATGTAAAGGTAAACCCGTATTCACCTCTTGTAATTTAAATTCCCCGCTGAGATATGCAACTCAAAGTTGCGGGACAAAAGTATTGGGACACGCGGTGAGGTGAACAGTTTTCGGGGAATAACCACTGATCTACTCGGGCTAAAAATACAAGTGGATAAGATTAGGAACCGCAGATCTAAACCTAGGTTTTGAACAAAGCTGCATTCTTATACAGGGTATTTATATGATATTTTTCTATCATATAAATCCAATTTATGTATTTATGCAGTCTTGGTGCATATTCTTTCTTTCAGTGAGACAAAAACTTGACTATGGAGAATTTTGAGTCTGCAATTTGAATGATAATTTGAATTATCTGACTGTCATTCAACTGATAACTAATCACTGACAATTAATAGAGAAGGTAAATCGAATTGTAATTGTTTTAATTGTGTAATCACGACGCCCTTCATGTGACTTTTTGTAACCGTTAACTGTACGTCTCAAAACCCGCAACTCACACTGAATGTCTTTCCATGTAAAGCAATATTAACCTGCAGGAAGAAAGCAGTTTAATATAGCTGCACCTCATCTCTATGCGTATTTAACCTAGCCTCTGTTTGTCCAGGTGAGACCATCATCTGCAAATCTAAATACAAAAGTAGATACTTAAGCCGTATAATCTTTTCTCAACAACTGCGGGAGCTCTTGGGGTCACTTACGCCTGACGCTTGTGTATCTAAAATCCTTTAAGCATATACACTACCGGTCAAAAGTTTGAGAACACCCCAGGTTTTCTGTTTGTTTGTATTGAAATTCAAGCGGTTCAGTGTCTCAATGTTCATTCGGCAGAAA
>JBBPCW010000037.1:14965131-14979506 GCA_037974425.1 Phenacogrammus interruptus
CAAAGCCCACAGCATATTCTCTCTTGGTGCTAACTCTGTTACCCGGGACAGGAGAGTTTAGAAAACCACGAAAGAGAGAGGGAGAGAGCGAGCGAGAGAGAGAGAGAGCGAGGGAGAGAGGGAGAGAGCGACCGAGAGAGGGAGAGGGAGAGAGGGAGAGGGGGAGCCTGAATGCGCGCGTCTGTGCTGCAAGTAAAGCGCACGCAAGATCGGTTTGAAATCGGCAATACGTGAGTGATCGGCTGATCACCGATCAGGCCGATCAGGCCAAAAATCGGCCGTTTCCGATCGGTGGCCGATCGATCGGTGCATCCCTAGTTTTAACACAGCATTACTTCAATATTATACATTGAACACTTTTTAAAAGAAAGAAAAAATCTCTGCCTGTTCCTACAGATCTAACTCAGTTATTAAGTACCAAATGTACTGGAGAAATGTTCTCTGTGAGAATGGCAGTAATTGCTTTCACCGACATGCCGGCTGTGTATAAAGCGTTAGCACGCATCCTTGTATTGTGTCCTCTGTTCTGATTGGCTGCCTTGTATTGTGCCTCGTTCAATCTGAGCTAAAATACCATTGGTTGAATAAGTGAATACAGGAGTCTTTGGGTTACAACAGTCTCGACACATGACGTTTCGAGTTTACAACTCTTACTCCCACTCGGTTTACACCGTTAGTCTCGTAGTTTGGTTGCGCAGTGGAAGAATACGCAGTAATGCAGCGTATGAGTGAGCGAGTTTCACTTTTCTTTGTCTGTGGCCTAGCTGTGTTTTATGATTTGACTGTGTTAGGATCAGTAAGTGACTTAGACTAGGGTGTGTTTCAGCTTACACCAAAATTCGGGTTACATCACTGTCGAAGGAACCGATCTGTGTCCTAACCCCCTGTATATGCAATAAAAAGCTCTATTTCTGAATTTCTCAATTCTAAACAAACCGTTTACACATTTTACCCATTACTAACATTCATTACTTCACTAAACTTTTATTACCCTGCAATCGGAAGGTGGTGGGTTTGAATCCCAGGACTGCCAGTGCCACCACTGAGGTACCCTTGTTCAAAGTACCATCCCTACACACTACGCACTACACACCTCGCTTGGAGAATGGGATAAATGCAGAGAGAAAACTGAAGATTGTTCAAGTGTGACTATAAGGAGCCACTTTATTTGAATTCAAAGAGCTCATTTAATCTCATCCCAAATGTTTAACCCGCACTGACATGTGGTGACTGCCGTACGCACAAAGTCTCAGTTAATTAATTTTTGCATTGCGGCGAGCTGCATTATCCTGCATAAAACACTTTCCTCCTGAAAATAACATTTGCACTTCTGCCAAGCAGGGATGCACCTGACTGACAGTGTTCACATATTCAGTGACAATCAGCTGAAATACTGTGTTGATCAAAGGCTGTGGCATGAAAAGACTCTCATGCAGTTTGGACAAAATGTTACTTCATGGATGTACGAAGTCGTGCTTTTCTCTATATGCTTTTTTCTTGCATCAGCATCTTTCTTGCTCTTCCAGGGTTGAAGGCTCAAGCTTCTTCACTTTGCAGTAAAAGACTTTAAGATCTCACTGGCTGCCAGGTTCTATTTGTGTTAAGATTTGCACTTCTGTAAGTCTTTATGGACCAAGGTGTCAGCCATCTAACTGTGAACTGTCTCTTGATCTGTATAATCCATGTCAAACTCCTTTCACCTTACACCAGTGAGCTTTCACTGGTAGACCGCCCAAAACAGACCTCTGCTGTGCTTAAAGAGTAGAGGTGCATGATATATTGGCAGCCTGTATATATTACTCCCACATAAATGGTACCGCCATTGTAATACAAGCGATAAATTTGTGTATATGCATACCACTCAACACACAGAAAATCAGAGGTGATACCTCCCCCAGGCAGAAACGCCACTGCTATGCTAATAAGAGTGCTTGTAGAAGATTTCTAACATCGCAATTGCCTCCCACTGAAAGTGGCTCTGTATAAAAGCATCTGGTAAATTATGTCAAATTCAATTGACTATGAAATCTAGGCCTTTAGTTTGGACTATAAATATAACGCTATAGACAAAAGTATTGGGACCTGTTTTTCAGGATATGGACTAGGCCCCTTACTTCCAGTAAAGGACAACAGCTGGACAACAGCTTCCAACTCTGTGGACCCAGTTTGGGGAAGAACTTTTTCTAATCCAGAGACATGCCTGAGGAGTTCAGTGTGGAAGAACTTGACTGGCCACACAGAGTCCTGATGAACTGGAAAAGAGACTGTGATCCAGACCTTCTCATCCAGCATCAGTGTCTTACCTCATTTAATGCTAGAGATTGAATGGGCACAAATTCACACAGAAACTCTGGAATCTTCTGGAAAGCCTTCCAAGAAGAGTGGAAGCTATTAAAGCTGTAAAGTAGGGTACTGACACTGTGTTAAAGTCCATGGATTGAATGCAATGTCATTAACTTCTGTATTAGTATAATGGTCAATACGTCCCAATACATTTGTCCATTTACTGTATATTAAAAATCAAAGAGGAACACCACATTTTTTACAATGTAAAATTAATCAATGATCCCAATTAAAGGGTTTTATACTCATTGCATATATGGATTATGGTGTGGAGGGAATCATAAACCACACTGGTTAATCCTTATTGTAATGATCAGTAAAATGACCTTTTTCATTTTAAAGCATCTGAAACCTATTTTAATAATTCATTGCAAATTGCCCCTTTTCAAGCCCCTTCACATCTTGGGTCAGCAATCTCTAGCCTTAGATATCCCCTAACGCCACCATTTCACCTCCACCGGAATGGGTTCAATTAAATTAACGATAAATTACAGTCCATCAGAATGGAAAATAAAATATGAAATGCACCTACAATATGCAAATATGTCAGTACCAGTGTGCTCTCAGAGTATGGGGCACGGCAATTCTCTGAGAAGCGATCAGTTCTTTTTTATCTCTGCAGGTTGTGATAGCAAAGTGAGCCACACATAGCACGTACACGCATTTTTCCCAGTGCCTTCAAAAATGAAACCCAGGCCGGCAGGTAATTGCTCTGCTTGCAACTAATGTTTCAGTAAATGGTGTGCTTTGCTTCAAAAAAAAAAAAAAAAGAGAAAAAAAAAAGAAATATCTTTCTAATACTGTTTGCACAGTCCTCCCATGATAAATGAACATCTGCTGTATATCACATTTTCTGGAACTCGCTCTCACTCTTACAATACTTAGCAGATAGCAGATGCACATTTGCTGCTCAGAGAAATCTGTCTTTTTAATGGGCTTCTTATCTAACTCCAACAAGGCGACCAGTGCAGCCGGAGCGTGAACACCTAATTGAATCATAGAATATCAGCCCATTCGAAAAGATATCTGATGACACTGTCAACCTGCCGTATAAATTAAGCAGGGGCTCTAAAAACAGAAAATAGTGGCCTGAACACTCGCTCGCCGGTAATAAAGCAAATCTTTAGCATTAACGTATTATTTAAACGTGCATTAATGCGGATAGGTTATCAATTTCAAGGATTTTATGAGCATAATAGACTGGGCGGCATGAAAGGCACCTTGATCGTGTGGTAAAGGCGTAAAGCGGCAAAGAGCAAGTAGGCCCGATGAGGATTTAGTGGGATAGAGTGGGATAAATCTGACATTGCAGATGGCATTCAAAGTTTACTCACTCCTCCAGTACTGCAGTTTTCAGTGCAGGGAACAGAGCACTGCTGTCATAACCTATAGATCTGAATTTCTGTGGATTGTTTAGAGCACATTTTGGAAGATGGTTGAGTTTTTAACATTAAATTCATCGAAAGCATATGTTTTGGTTTCTCTCAGCACATGTTGTACCTCAGATCAGGATGTTCTGGACCACGAGGCAGAAGATGTTTAGAGATTAAAATACAATCAAGGAGGAAGAAAATAGAATAATGCATTCGTGTTGACTCAGCCTTCCTGCTTTTGAATAAAGAGTTCTGCAAATTGCTCATTTGCTATAGTCACACTCACTAGGGGGGAAAAAACTGCTTATCCTTTCAAAACGGTTTCCTTGATGGAATGCTGACTCTTTCACACTTAAAGTAATTCATTAAGCAAAGAGAAGAACATGCTAAGTGCCACCGCGCTCTGAACAATATTCTTGATATTAATTTTGTACGTGGCTTCAACATCCAACGGCTGAAAACTGCTCTGCACTAACAAATGATGTGCCACAGCCATCGTTTCGGGAAACCCTTTAAAAAAGCAAAACCAAAACACACGGATTCTATGAACCGGAAAAAGGCACTTTGAGGTTCACACTACAAAACAATATGGCTGGTTTGAAAGGAATAGTAAGAAGTGTTTGGAAACTTTATGCACTGATGAAATACAGGCTTCTCTACTTGCGTGACTTCAGACTGAACTTTGTCAAAGCTGTTAGGAGCACAAGCAGGCTGCCTCAACAGTCCAGAAGACAATTTATATGTGGAAATCTGACACCTTGTTACCAGTCAAAGAATTCATGAAAGCTAGAGAGACCTGGCACAATGGAGTACCTATGATTTGCTCTGCTGCTGCCACATTATTCTGAAATTGTGTCCATAGCGCTTTCAAGCAACTACTATTGAATTAAAGCTTGGAGAAGCTGGAGAACAGACACACCATGAGTTGATTCATTGGTGTCATGCATGTGCTGAGCACTTTGTATTCAATTAACACATCAGCACATACAGTCATGCTGTATAAATATGGACTACCAGAGAGGGGGCGAGCTATCAAACTGTCTGACTGAAATATTCATAAATGTGGACACAAAGAGTTATTGCAACACAATTATGTTTAAGAGGCACTTTGCACCACAGCCACACTAGGGATGCACAATATCACTTTTTCATGTCCGATCCAATTCTGATACCACAACCTTGCGTATTCGTCAATTCCGATACCGATTCATTTCCCGTCTTTTTCACTCTCTTATACAAATTTGTCTGGATACATATTAAATCAGAAATGGTACACACTGATACCACAACCTTGAGTATCTGCCAAGGTATCTTTTTCACTCTCTAATACTAAGCTGTTAATAATACATTTGTCTGGATACATTTTACATCAAAAATGGTTCCCTACTTGCTCCATCCAGTTTCTACATCTCCATATAGTGGACAATTTGTCCATTACGGAATCTGGCATACACGGATGAATCGCCAATCCCCTCCCTTTTAGACATCATATGCATCCTGTATTGTGCACTATGTAGGGAGCAGGGAGCCATCGGCCATCTGTATTACTCATGCCCTGACACATTTCTTTCCATGGCAGGTTGCTAAAACTTTAGTTAAGTATTTACATGATGGTTCAAGCATTTACAGCGATCTGGGCCTGAACCGCACCAATACTGATACTGAGCATCGGATCGGCACATCCCTACTGCACACTGAGATTGATCGAAGGAAAAACAAAAGGGAAAAATGAAGTTACAATGAACAGAAAAAACAATTACTACTTTGATCTTCTAGTCTTGTTATCTTTCACGACACATGTGCCACCTAAGATCATATCACTGTTACTGATTAAGCCTTTCCAAACCCAGTCTGTTGAATCTGACAAATGTATTTGTATGTTTTTATTACAACTGCCGATCAAAGAAGAAAATGTTGCTCATACAGGCTCACACATTTACTAACAAAAGGCTTAATTGGTCTTACAAGCAAAGCTAGGTGACACAAACTCTCTGTTAACTCTCAGGTAGCTCTTTTAAAACAGAGGACATTTTCAGGTGATGACCAGGCTATGACCTTAATTTAGCTTACAAATTGATTAAACAGGTGTCGGAACCTCTAGGAGGGAGAAAATACTGATAGTCCTACCTAATCCCACTAATTATCACTTTCAGTCTCTCTGCTTCGCAGGCTGTCCTTAAATGAAATCCTCTTGTCAAGCAGCACGTCGGGCGCATTGCTAGGGGCTTGGACAAGCTGTCCGTTGGTCCAGCGATGGTGGATGACGTTCACAGAATCCCACACCTCCCTCTGACAGGTTAGCCCTTTCCATCTGTATCATTCATCTTCATTAGCTAACTATTCCCGCCAAGGCACGTCAAGAATGCTTAATGTTTCTCCTCCAAGGGCCTCACCTGAGCTTGGTTTGCGCTGCTGCTGGTACATTTAAGCCACAGTTACTGCGGTCCAGCACTGAGCTGTTATAATGCTCCCCTCGGACCTTTTAAAGAAAAGAAAAAACAATGCAGTCACCATCTGCTTCACCTGTCAGACACCGCACTGCCTCTACGTGGCCCTCAGATGTTGGTGGAGTTTTCTCCCATAACATGCAACCCACAACAGGGCTTTTGGTATTGGGCGGGGGGAGACGAAACACAAACACAAATATGTTTTTCCTCAATTAGTTGCAGAGCCATGTTTACCGCCGAGCCCAGGCCTGTGAACAAAGACGGTAAACAAATAAACACAGATACAGAAAGAATTACAGAGATGCCTAATTCAGAGGATTAAACCCTCATAACGAATTTGAAGGCTGTCAAATGACCCATAGACACCCTCACATGTAGTCGCCAGATAATGATATCGCAAAACTTCTAGTTCAAAGCGCACCCACTACTGATTCAGAAGGAACCGCAAAGTTTAGACACAAATGGAGCCTCTTCAAAAGAAAGCAGCAGATAATCCGGATCTGTGTTCATTTCAAACATCCTGCAACAATTAAGAAATTGCTATTCAATTCGGTTTTCTATGGAAATGTGCAAAATGCCTGAGTGACAATAATTGGGAGCAAACATTTTTCTCACTACAGACAGTTCTACCACATCACAATCTGCCACAAACAAGCTCAAGGACACAGACTGGAGCTGAACAGTGCTAGTGGAGAGAGATTTCTATAGTGGCTAAAATAATTCTGCCTTCCTTCACACAGTACCATGCAAGTGTTTTAGGCATCAGAGAATGTTCTATTTAAAAAGCTGGGCACTAAGACGAAATAAAACCAATAATATTACTAATATTAGTACTAAAAGTTGTGATTTTATGTCTAGCATTGTCTTTGTTTAACCATTCAACACAAACTCCTCCTGGACCAGTGTTACTTGTTACTATCTGGTTGCCTTGTTTGGCTAATCGAAACTTCATTCAGTTAAATAAGCAAAATACACAATAGTATTTTTATTTATTTATTTATTTATTTATTATTATTACTGCTGCAATTTGGCACCTCTCCTCCTCCTATAGTGTTTGTCTTCCCCTCGGAAAAGTGTGATTTAAAAAATAATAACACTTTTCATGGGCTCCCGAGTGCTACAACTCTCTAGCGTTGGCTCTACCAGCAGGAGACTCAGGGTTCTGAGTTCAACTTCCGGTGACACCATAGCCATGACCAGGAGTCAAAGAGAGCACAGACTGTCTTGCTCTCTATCTGTGTGGGTAGGACGGCTCTTCCTCTTGCCATCCCTCAGCTGGTACCTGATGTAACAGAACTGCCATTTAGCGCAAGCAAGCTGCCCATTGATGTTGCATTACAAGGCACAGTGCATGTGTCTCAGAGGATGTATGTGCTTCCACAGCACCCCTCGCAACTTGTTTAAGTAGTGCAAAAGGGAGCATCCAAATAAAAAATTAGACATAAATATAATCTGCAATCTGCAAATGAGTTTTCACAAGTGGGGTTCATGAAATGCTGTACATATAAAAGTGAAAATAAGGATATAACTCAATGCTTTGCTAAACACATGCTTCTCATGTTATCCACCACTATAAATGCCTGATAGCATTTGCTTTATTGGCGCAAAACACCACAAAAGAACTTCCTCAACTCACTGAGATAGTTGTTCGACACTGGGATGTAGCAGAGCAGTATTTTCATAGCATACCTGCATCCTCTACATCTTCACCTTCTTCTCCCTCCTCAGGGTCAGGCACGGGGTTCTCCTCTAGGCTGACATTCTGCATCAGGATTCGCTCCGTCTCTACACACTGCCCTCGACCACAGAGATAATGTTTAAATATTATTATTTCAGTGCCTGTTATCACTAATGCATCAAGAGGGCAAAGTTTCAGTTGAACAGGTGAACACCTATCATACCTTTAGAGGCTCCATCTGTGCAACTCGGCATCGCTGCAGCAAATCCACAAACAGGTATATGAGGAGAACCTGGTGAAAGTAAACAAGCTTGGTGATTTTGAAGGAGCCTGTCATCCAGAGTTTTAGAGATTTGCCCCTTGTTATATCTTTAAGAAAGTCATTTCTCTAAATTAGACATTTGTCGTGTTAATAAGTTCAGTCCATTAGGTTGTAAAAAATACTTAAAGGGGACCTATTATGCAAAACACACTTTAGTTATAAAAGGTCTATGAGCTACAAAACATGTTCATGAAGTTATTTTCACAAAATCACTCTCATATAAAGAGATTCACCGGCTTTATTCTTTTCAATTTCAGTCCCTTTCAAAACGCCTCGTTTGGCTCAGTGTAATGTCCCACGAGGCCCATTTGCATAGAATTTGCATAGAACCACCCCTCATCTGTCGAGACCCCACCCACTAGTCTCTTGCTTGTCACCCCTCTCAACGGCCATCTTGGGTCTTTGCAGCTCCCAAATTTAAAAACTCTAAAAAAACTCTGAAGTTTCATGTACCAGAGAGAAAAAAATCTATAAACTTTTGTTAAAATATGCTTGTGTTTATGTAGTTATGCTAAATTCAGACATGCACGACCACTGCAGTGGCAAAAACTGGCTCCGCCCAGCTGATCAATACTCGCTCAAAACACAAGAAAACAACCTCCGCTATTAGAGAAGGCAAATAAACTGACGTGAAAATATACCGATCACGGCATAAAATTAGTTTTGTTCCCGTGAACGTATACAGTATGGCTCCGCTGCGCCCAAACACCAGGTTAGTTTTTTTTTTTTTTTTATAAAATAAAATAAAATAAAAAAAAAAAAAAGAAAAAAAAAAACCCAGGTTAGTTAAAGATCCTCCATGTTGTCTGCTGGTGTTATGAGCATGGAGAAGCCGAGCACTGTGTCTACAGGCAGAGGCGAGTCACACAGGAAGTGTTGTGTTGTGTTGTTGCTGTAAAAATCAGCACAAATCCTGCACTTTCTCCCAGACAGAGAAAGCCAAAGATCTGCGTGGATTTTACTTCATTTTCCTTGGCTGTGTCCCAGCAACACTCGGATTCGATCCACCTTAAGTATTTAGGGAGAATTGGAATAAGGAGCTGTCAATAAGGAGCTATCTTCAGCGCCGTTGAGGATCTGGACCTGCTGTCTGGGACGAGACAGCAGATGAGGGAGATGGAAGTACTTCAAATAATGACTTTTGTGTCTCTGTCGCAGTTAAGTATGAACTAACTTGTTCTTTTTTGTTTCTCATGTGTCAAACGAGCAGCGTAAGGGGTGGGTGGAGCATGGGATGGGGGCGTGGCCAGCAACAGCTTATTTGCATGTAAGGGATAGAGTCCTGAAACGGTACGTTTTGAAATCAACCAAAACTGTGAAGAATAAAGCGGTGAATCTCTTCATTTGAGAGTGATTTTGTGCAAAGAACTTGTTTAGTAGCCCATAGACCTTTTATAACTTCTTTTAAAAAGTGACATTTGCACAATAGGTCCCCTTTAATTTATGTATGTGGCCTTTATTCATTCTCTTCACACTCCCGGTTTAAAGACTGATGGATATTTTATTGAGAATAATTAATACACGTTAATGGTACAACAACAATGACAGACCAAACATGAGATATTTCTTTCTACCTGTGCCAATACGGCTGTATAACTCCTCCCTGTTCTGTAAGTGATCTTTTTGAGTTCCCGCGTCATTCTGTTTCTAATCGGATTGTGCAATATGACTGCTAGAATCTGTGAACTGACTGAATGTTACTGAATGTTAATCTCATTTACTCATCATCTGTTATTTTATTGCATACATTTTTATTCTTGTTGCATGAATACTATGTCATTTTTCATAAACCTTTTTGCACCACTGATCTGCTGGTACAACACACCAAATCTCACACACGGCAATGTCAGGGTCACAGTTATGTTGTTACAATAATGTTCTTGTAATTGTGTTGAACTATTGTTTATTGTCTATTTTATTTTTATTCTCTATTGTCTATTATCTTTCATTCTCCTGTTCAACAGAATTTCCCTCGGGAACTTTCTTTCTTATCTTATCTTCTAAATAAATTCCAGAACTCTCTTACCTGCATGAAGAAGCCGGTGAGAAAGGACACCAGGAAAGGTATCAGTCCTGCACGAGCAATTGTGACCGGAAGACCTGTAACATCACATCCACGTTATCAGTGTAGAACTCACTTTAAAAAACACGCGCGGCCACAATGCACGTCTGTGTGACTCTGATCGGTAAGATCTGAACAGTAAGTCCCTTCGTAGTGGCAATTCCTCTTTAATGGTGAGAAGAGCAAATTACAAGAAGTACTTCAAGCGGCACAGGGGGGAGAATGAGAAACGTCTTTTAAGAACTATTAAATCTTATTGAAAACAGAATAGTTAAATCCACTGCACCATGTAATTGCAGTCTCTTATAAATATATATCTGCTTCTGTATAGCTCATAAAAGTCTGAATATATCATTAGCAAAGAAGAACGCTGTCTCGGTGAAAAGCTCACAGAGATATTTTGTTTAACTTTCTGTCTAATGATAATGTCTGTACCCACAGACCTCACTCTGATGCTGTGAGTGCTAGGCAGGCATATAAATTTCCACTTACGTCAAGTGGTTGATTAAGAAAGCAGGGGTGGGGGAAGAAAAAAACCCAGAGGTGTCAGATGTGTCTAATCATCAGCATTACCTACTTGGCCCCATTACTTTTTCCCCAGTTACAAAGCGGTGAATCACGACATCTCTATATAAAATAAATGTCACAATCCGGAATGAACACTGCTTGACGTCAAAGGAGCTCCACCTACAGACTTAGCGAGAGATAAAGTGCTGCCACAGACAGCCACTGCTGTAGTACAGCATCTACAAATCTGGTCTGGATGGTTGGTCAATCTTACTCCTTTGTAAAGTCAACTAAAGCACAGTGGTCACATGTGAAAACACCACAGCACAGCATACACTGTGAACAAGGTCAAATTCTTTCTCTGTATTTAACCCATTCAGCAAGTGAAGCAGTGGCCAGCCACCCAGGGGAGCAGTGTGTGGGCACGGTACCTTGCTCATGGAAACCTCAGTGATGCCACTAGTAGTCCTGGGATTCGAACCCAGTACTTTTTGATCACAGGGGCCACTCCCTAACCACTAGATCAAAGGCTGCACTCAATATTGTCAGTTTAGCACTAAACTGGACTCAAAGAGAACAAATATAATGTTCCATAAAGTTATTGCAATGGTCAGTAACTCAAATTTAACGGTCAGTGAAGCTCCTTTAACCGCTATAATGATGTAGTCATTCTTGCTTTCGAGCTCAAGTCCAACTTGCCTAAAATTCCTGTTCCCAGAATAGTTGCAATGGTTACAAAATCTGTGGAGAAAGAGAGAAGAATGGTCATTAAGGGTGAATGGTAAGACAAAAATCTAATATTAAGACAGTAAGACATTTTCATGATACACAAAAATGATAACAGCGTTTGGGGACTTGCAAACAAGTCGGCACCAGCAGCATTTGCTGGGGTATTTGAGCATGATTAATCAAGCACATGATACAAGTATCATGTACTCTTTGTTTCCACCACCCACTGTTTACTAACAATTGGCTCTGAGCAGCCGTAGATAGCAGGAGAGCAAATGTTCCAACTTACCCCAGGCAGTGTTAATTGTAACAGATGGAGGGCTGGTTGTAAGTGTGTCTAAAAAATGGTTTATTTCAGTTTTATGCTGTGAGAGCCACAAAACCTAAATACAAAAACGTATTCACCATCTGATTAGCAAAAAGAGCCAATGTCAATTATGGCAACTTTATTTTTAACCCCAAAGAAGAACGGTAAATATCAGCACAAGAGGTGTCGGAATGGTGGAGGAAGACACACTGGTGGGTGGGTCTGGAACAGGGTGGGTGATCTGGGGGGGGGGCTGGGTGATAGCTGTAGCGTTGTGTTTTGTAGGCTGGGTGAGGATGTGGGGTGTGTGCTGCACTCTGTGTCTGTTTTCCTCATAGAAATCACTAAGTTGATCAATGGGAGGGATTTGTTTTTAAATGCGGGATATACTTATTTTGTGATGAATTAAAAAAAAACTTTGTATTGAGTAAAAATGTGTGGGTTTCTCATGTGCTGAGATGTTTGTATGATCCAAAGAGTGTTACAAAGTTTATTTATCTCTTATCAGTAAAAAAAACAAAAAAAAAACACTTAATAACACATAATAAATGGACTGCAAATTAAAAATTCGGTGCAAAACTTACTATACCTACTACATTTTTGCAAATGTAAACTACTTACTATACATTTAACTAAGTAAACTACAACATAAATGAGTAACAAAAGATGAACAGACATGCTAATTATACATAATATATATATATATATATATATATATATATATATCAAATGTGCATTGTACAATAATGTAGATTATTTTTCCCATTCTGGAACTCTCAGCATATCCAAAACAATGCCATTACTGTGGCACGTGGAACCATAATCAAAAGGAACAATATGCCATCTAAACGACCTAAATAGAACTGTTTTAGCACAAAATGACGTCTTTGACAAGCAGTGCTTGACGTGCTGGTAAACACCACCAGCCTAACAGTGTAATTTTCTGTCTTGACGTACAGTGTGAACTTCACACCTCAACAGTACATGTGGTTTCGCATCATCTCTCACAGCCAAACAGAGAAAGAGAGAGACAGAAACCCGACTGGGGCAAAGGAAGACCATTTCCGTTTTTGTTTTTTTTAATGAAAGTGGCTGATGTAGCATAACATTACATATCATTGCAATGTTCCATTTGTACAGTCCACAGAAGTAAAATAAAGCTGAAAAAACAGCCCATTTTGTCACAAAAAACAGTGCGTTTACATACATTCAGCGATTCAGTGTGGCCCATCCAACCACAGCGACACAGTTTTCCACCCTGGACTGCTTTCAACAGTAGTCATGTAAAAATGATAGACACAAGGCAAGATTTTAGCTGTAATTGATTTTCTTTGCTGCTAGTCGCTAAGTGGCCCACATACAAGCGTGTGCAAATGCAACAGAACACAATTGTAGCATCTTAAAACAAAACCAACAGTTCAATCAGCAAAAACTTGGTTTCAACACTTAAGTGGATGCACTCATACATTTCCTGACCTCCAGCTGCAGTGGTACTTTAGTTAACTTTAAAACTGTGACAACAAAACCAAGATTAAAATAAAAACAGTTTTTAATCTGAATCATTCAAGACACAGTGATTTATCAGGCTCTGTGTGTGTGTGTGTGTGTGTGTTCGTTTTATGTTTATTCCATTGAAATGCTGTGACATTATATGATTAAAGCATGTGGTACCACTGTCCTGTTGAGTATAAACTGAATTAATTTTCTTTGACTGTACAGGGGGTCCTTCAGTTACTACAGTCTCCACACATGCGATGTTTCCAGTTTTCGACACTCACTCCCACTCCGCTTACACCATTAGCCTTGCACTTACGGACTATGTGGGCGAACTAGTTTGGTTGTGCTTATTTGTGTTTTCATGATTTTACAGCTGTGACAGGACGGAGGCTAGGATGTTCGACGTACACCAAAACTCGAGTTTCATCACCAGCAAAGGAACGGATCTGTGGCGTAACTCGAGGACCCTCTGTATATCTGAAGTTACAAGGTTTGAATTAAAACAAATAACAATTAGGCGAAATATAATGTGCAAGACAAAAGTGAAATGAATGTCAACTGTAGGGGTGTAATGATACACAGATGTCACGGTTCTGTACAGACCTCGGTTTTGGGGTCACGGTTTGGTACAGTTCACAATACAGCAAAAAATTGTGAGGTTTGGTTTGTTTTCGTTTATTTTAAATAAACAGCAGTGTATTAACCAATAAACACACACTATTGCTTATATTTTCATGTATGTATAAGTGTTCCGCCAGTAGGTGGCACTATTGCACCACACTACGACCCAGGTTCATGATTTACATGCGCTTTTTGGTCCCTCTGTAATTTCGTATTACTTCAGTCACGTCTTCTCTGACATACTGTGTATTCTCCAAAAGACATCCGGTGTGTCCGAAACCGCGCACTACGCACTTTTAGGGTTAGGGTTAGGGTTAGGGCACTGAAATCGGCCAGAAAACGCAGTGCGGAACGATGCACACTATTCGCACTAAACAGGCGCCATTTTGACCATGTAGCGGAGGGGGCGGGGCTTCCAGCGTGTTTTCGAGTTGGATAATGTCGGCAAACAGTGAAATACGAGCCCGAGCGGAGGCAGCTGGTTCGTAT